>JABSTQ010009856.1:350000-600183 GCA_013358835.2 Ixodes persulcatus
TTACAATATATAGAGGAACCTCGGCAAATGACGAGGTTGGAGAAACTTTTATATCTAAATCTGCGGCGATGATACGCTGAACCTACTATCATTTCACATGACTGTGTTACGCTCAAATGTGCCATTACAGACACATATTTATTTTGGTCTAACATATATTCGGCGTCGTCATTCCGACTAGCATCTCCGTGGTTTTCACTTCTTCACCTAGACATCACCTCATGCGCCCGATCACTGCACACTAAGTACCTGTTTTGCATGAACTCTCCAAGACTCCCAAAAGCTTAATTGCCCGCTAGCACGTGACCCAAGAACATGCTTGGGAGCAGGCCTTCACCTCGTTCTCGAAGATAAAGTCTCCTATTCTTAATTAAAGACTCGAGCGTGTTGGTGATCTACATTGACTTAAAACGAAAGTTTTTTTAGTTGACTTGTGTTAGTTGACGTGAAGTTGACTTAAAACGAAAGTTGTTTTTCGGATTTCAGAACTTTGCAAACAATTTATGAGTAAACATTGGGCCACGATTATGCGCTACTATCTTGTCTGTCAAGCAATCTGGCCTCGATTTTTGTTTTGTGATTATGCTGGTACTATCGCCACTTAAATAATTTCGTCGCCCCAGATTAAGATGTAAGTACAGAGCGCCAATAATCAATCAGTAGTGTAAATTGTGGTCTGTGTAATCTCGACAGCAGATAAAAATATTTTCCCTTTGTGTCCAGTAATGAGAAGGGCTTGCTTCTGCCTTATTTGCGTATGAATTAAATGTGCGAGACTCCTATCGCCTCTCTCACCGACCTTCATCAGCTACATCGGAGCTGCATGACATCCTCTTTGCTCTTTATTTAATTAGACAAATCAATATAATGCACGAAACTTTGTGATATGCAATGACTCCAAAACTGTTCTGATCTCTTTACAAGCTGGGTGGAGAAAAATAAAAACCAAGATGATTGAAATCATAACTTTAATCACGTGACGCCGAAGCTTTGTCAAGGTAGGAAACTCGAGACTGGACAACTGTAGCTCCTCAAAGCAACCTCAACTTAACAGCGTCTATATATGCATCACTGTAATGTTCCCTCAACTGACTGAGATATAAATAACAAATTTTCCTGCCTCGATTTAAACGATACCTTTTTCAAAGCATATTTATTCAGATTGAAATCTGTGCCAATTGGTACTTTCTGAGAAAACATTTATTTGTGACTTACATTAAATATTGTTGTCAGGGTGCAGGAAAAGCACTACGAAGTGGTTCACCTGTGAGGTAAACGCAAACCAATGTGTTGAGTTTACCTTTTTAATGTAAAGATTCGCATACGAAGTGAATTTGTTTAGAAACGAAAAACTCGTGTCATTCACCTCACTGAAATAAAAGCATAACAAAAACAAAACGATTTTTTTAATGTCCACAGAGCGTCATTCCTCCGAGCATTGCTGGCCCGCACTCTTCGGTGTATGTCCGTATGCATTGAGACGTTCAGCCCAAAAGCGACGGACTAAAGCGTGGAGACTCACGCTTCGATCCCACTTTGGAGGGTCCGCATTAATCGCGTTTTTAAAATATCGTGGTAGGGTGTACTACTGAGGTTCCCAAAGGTGGTAAAAGATTTCGCCCCCCCCCCCCACCAAAAAAAAAAAAGAAAAAAAAAAGATTGGCTCCCTTGGGTAGATTATGAAAAATCATTTTCCTTTTACTTTGCAGATACACTTAAATGATATTTTATGTAACTGCGGCGCTTATTTGGGCCAAATAAAGTAAAAAATAGGCAAGCCAAGTTTATTTTCTTTGCATTTCACAGATTTTTCAGTCGTAATAGATGACGGAATAGCCCAGAACGATTTTTGATGATTTTGAGAAAAAAAGCTTAGAGATAATTTTTTCATAAACAGGACCAGGTTTTTTTGTTTTTTTTTTACTCCGGCAGTTTTGTGTATTCATACTTTTAATTAACGAACGCACCACCTTCGGGCACCTCTGCGATAAATTCCAGCGCGATACGCTGAGAAACCGATTTTGGCGGACCGTCCAAAGTGGGAGCGAAGCGTTAGAGGTACACGCTGTACAACAATGTGCCCCAGTATTTGCACGAGTAGAAACCTCGCCTGGTTTCTAATAGTATTCATTTTAATCGAGGTCAACCCGAACGAAAACTAGCAAGAGGCGCTCAGGGACGGCCAGAAAGCTCATCGTCTCCAGCCCGAAGCAAGGGACTCGAGGAAGCGCGGACACATCCGCCTCGGTCGGCTATCGGGCGTAACCATCTGGGAGCGCGCGAGCAGCCTCGCTGCATCCTCGCCGCTGGTTAAGAGGATCAGAATGTGAAGCGGCGCCTGGCTTGTGCACACACGAGGAAAAGCATCGCTCCATTCCACGCTAACAAATTTTTAGCGTGTCCAGCACTCCGTGCACTTCTGATGCGCCCGCAGCTGAACACAAGTCCTTCTCTGGATATCGACGAGAAATCACACTGGATGTATATTTGCCTAAAGTCACTGACCGAATGAGAACTGCCGGGAGATCTTTCAGTTGTTCCGTCCCCAGCGCGAGCTTGGTGCCCACGATAACACTTCGGCGTCATTTCTTGAGCTTCGAGCCTGCACGCGCGGCGAAAGCACGACCGAAGGCAACAAACGTGTGCTGGAGGCCAGGCGCCCGAGAGAGACGCCCTCCCGTGTCCATCCTCTTGGGGCCCAAGAAAGTCCGAGTCCCTGGGATCTACTGGGAACACCAATCCTGTGCTTCAATTGTCCGATTCGAACAATGATCTAATAGTCACACAGTCTAGGGTCGCTAAACTCGTCAAACACAAAGTTGGGCACGAAGTTCGCAGAGCGTGCTGATTGGACTCTCGCGACGTTGGCGTCACGCGGGACGAGATGTCAATCATCCAAGCTCTCTCGGTGCTCAAATTGCAGCGAGAATGTTAAGGCTGGTTCACACATCTGCGTTGGTTGCGTTCGCATGCAACCGAAACGACCGTACACAAGCTGTAGCGAGCTTCATCGGAGCGCGCGCGAGGAACACCGTGGAGTCAGCCGATTGAACGGCTGCACTGATGACGTCGCGCCTGAAAGTCCCTACATCCCTACGCCGCGATAGAGTCAATGAAACGTAGATTGTACCTAGGCGGCCTGTAAATACTCTGAACTTTCTCGTCGCAAGATCGTCGTTTGTGGAAGTTATTGCTGACGATAAAGTGACGTTTCCCAACTTTGGGAAGGAGTTATTTGAGACCAAAATCTTCGCTTCGGAATCGAGGCGAAGATTAAACTGTGTGATATTGTGGAGCCGTGCGCACTGTACGCGGTTTTAGAGCTCATCTTCTGCCACTGTCAACAACGTCACCGGTGTCACCCACAGGCGAGAGATGAGGGGGCGAGCGGGGATGGCGAGAAGAAGCAGTGGAAAGGGGAAAAGAAAGGTATTAGCGGCGAGATGTTTTGGTGGCGCCCTCCTATGGTTCCCCCTTGTGACGTCATTACCTTGCAAACAACAAGTTCGATGGTGTTTGTTATTAGCATGGTGGAAGCTTGAAATCATTGCACTCTCAAAGGAACACTGCCAACACCGTCAAAATTAAAGTTCTTTCATTCCTCTTATTTCCGTCGATGATAAATCCCCTTTCCGACGTCATAGTCAGCGTTCGGCCAATCGTGGAAGGGCGACCACAGCGACGCTTTCGGTCGCGCACGGGGCTAATAACCAACACAAACACACACTCAAATAGGGGTCAGGAAGGGCCGTAGAAATTGTTCGGGAGAGAGAGAGAGAGAGGGGGGGTGGGGTGATAGTAGAGAAGAAGGGGGATATCCCTTCCCCCGAATTTTTAGAGCGCAACTCTTATGCGCCCGTTTCGAGCTTGAGCGGCGTCGCCGTCGGCGTAACCGCGCGCGCGTTGCATTATGGGACGTTTTTTTTACTAAATTTAGCGGGGAAACTGACGTCACGTGATTTTAACACCAATTAGGTTTCCCCGCTAAATCAGAGGCCAGCAGGATAGGAGGAGGAGGGGGGGGGGGGGGGAGGGGGGGGGGAGGGGCATACTATCCCCTCCGTGCCCTCCCCTCCTCCTCCTCAAGAGCTGCGCTTTAATTCGGCATTGCAGAGAACTGTAAACGTCTGTCTTTTTTTATTATAACTCTCTGAAATGCTATTCTACGGGGCTGGGGCGTTATCCCCCCCCCCCCTTACACCCTTGTGCCCTTTGCGCCCCCTTTTTCGACGCCACGTGGGGGGGGGGGGGGGTGAATTGCCCCTCTCCCCGATCTTCTGTTTCGACGACCCTGCTTAGAGGCGTTCCAACTGAGCGATGACGAGGAACAACACAGCGTGCAATTTTCGAAATTATGGTTCTAGAGATTCTGGAATTAAAACGGGGCGCGTTCCATGAACTTACGAGCGGCCATGACAGACTTTCAATCGAGAGGCTCGCGCCAGGGCTCGTTGTGTGCAGGCGCGTTCAGTGACGTGCTTTTATAGTTCATAACTTTGACGTCAGGGTCAGGATGATCAGTTGTGAACGACAAATTTGATGGTGCGTGTTCGAGTCGACGGTGAAAAGTTTGGTTGTGTACAATGAAAGCTTGGTGTCCTCGCGTTCTCGAAACATCACCGTCAATATTAACAAACTGACATTACTCTTATTTCAGTTAATGTACGCAGAATTAATCCCAGTTTGGCTAATTTTTGAAAGTCTATCATAAAATAATTTTATCTCCCGCTGATGGGGAACAATTGCCCAGAAGCGAAATCCGTCCGAAGATGGACAATGCAACTCGGCTGGTTGTGACCTAGCCAAGTCGGGCTACACTCTGATGAAATTCAAAAAGCCGAGATAAATAGAAGAGACGACAGGGACGTTTCCTAGTAAATCCTGCTTTATCGGCGGAAATAAGAACGATATCAGACTACCGACTTTAACGGTGTTGATTTTAGAATGCAATGGACCTCTTGGCGAATATGTGCTGCCACCTAGACTCGCGAATCGGTTCGAGACTAGGTGACTGGAAAATAACGCGCGCCCAAGGCCTCTCCCACCCGTTCCACACCCAAAACGTCACCTACATCCTGTTCACCCATTGAGGCGATGTGACCGAGATACGGCTCCCCCAAGCTCACCTTTGTCCCCATCGTGCGTAATCTTCCGCCCCGAGGTCGACATAACGAAACCGCTCAAAGGCGAGAAATGCAAGATGGCGGATTGTTTGGAACTAGATACTCTCGAACCCAGACGCATGAAATACTCCGCGCATGCGCACCGCGTATTTCTACAAAAGGTCCATTACCCAAGCGAGCTCCGCTGTGCTTTTTAGCGACCATCAAGGTCCCAGCTGATAATCTTCATCGTGGCATTATACGTATACGAAGCATGTTCGTCTCCGCGTGCTGCTCCAGCTCGGCGCCTAGGGAGTAGTAGGGATTTTTCGCCCTTGCAATCCAAAACGTCACGAAGATATACGAATCTGCGGGTTTGTGAGAAAAGAAAACTTCGCACCAATCTTTCGGCTCCTCCCTCCGCTATGTCATAACACGAAGAAAGTTGTGTCTGACGAGTTTAGCGACCTAGGTGGCTGAAATGCGTTCACTCGTTTCGCAACCGGAACTGAAATACCAGTGAAGCGAGATACCGATCACCCTTCTCATTGGCTCAACTGATTAAAGAAAGGCCATCCATTGGTCGTCGAGGGAGGAAATATTACATTGGTCAGGTCAGTCGGTCGCCACGCAAAACAGAAGATTGTTGTATGTGGGATGCGTAATTATCCCGCCCATCTCATTTGCATTTAATTTCGCTCGTATTCCTCGGTGCCCCAATGGGCGATCACGAGAGTGTAGATAAGTAATGTCGAAAGCAAGAAGGCACCACTTTACTTGGCTTTAAAGCTATTATGGCTTAAAGGTCACGACCATGCCGTCATTGACTGTCATTGGGTGCGAGGGATCTCCCAGTCCTCGGAGGAGAACCAAAAAGCCATAACCACACTGCTGAACACCTTACAGAAGACACGATGTCGTCTGCAGACATGATGACAGATTTTATCGGTCGACACACCCCAAGCATGTTAGAGGTTGTTTTATGCATACGCATGACTCGAACATGTCTAAAGACAGTTTTTTTTATAACTGATCTGACAGCTCAATAGTCATGGAAGAAAGAAACACACCTCAGAAGTGGATCGCCTTAGCAGTGGAACATATGTTTGGAAATAGGAATGCTGCCTATTAAGCCACACGCTCCTAAAGTTGTTGGTTATTTTTTTTATTTTTTGTAGACAACACCCGTGCCTGGCGTATATGACTTTGTTTTCAGATGGCATGCCCGTGTAGTATCGAAGAGGAACGCTAAGTGTAAAATAGATAAAATTGTGTTTAAAGAACCTAATTATTGGAATGATAATATAGTGGGAGCTTAAAACTGCCTAGGAATTTATAACTTTCGCACGTCAAAACGGTATAGTTTTAGTGATAAAGTCAGAGTTTAGCCCATTTATGCACTAGAACAAAAGTGACACAGAAGTGCTGCACCAGGGCGTGACCAAAAGGCGCAGGCTTTGGCGTATTAGGAGAAAGGTTTATCTTTTCGTTAGAACCGTTGGATGAGCCGGCGCTGGGACCCTGTATCTGCTGCGCGTGCTTGAAAAAAGACGCCTGCTTTTTTGAGCACATACGCCAAATTCGCCCGTGCGGTCCCTTACTGATTAATTTAAAAAAAAAAAAAGTTACTAGTGCCTGCTGTACACCCTCGAGAAATGTTGTCATTCGTATTGAGTCCCTAGAGAATTCGCGCCCTTCCCTGTACAGCAGCGTTCAGAGCGTAAAAAGGGCTTTTGACGAAACGAACAGGAAGCGACCAAGGAAGGAACATAACTTTAAAAATATATACACAACGACTTTTTGTATGTCTTAGGGGACTTGCCAGTACGTATCATTTTCAGTAAGTATATATGAAGCGAGTCATTTTGACCAACCAATGGTCAGTTTAAACAATTATCCTCCGACTAACTCGTCACATCTGGCATGCCACTGACACGGTCAATGGGGAATTGTAGTAGACCGTTTCCGCAGCCCGCTAAGCACCCGGATAGCGCTCCGTAATCCGCCACAAGACCTTGAACTATGCAGATAAGGCTGGCGGCGCGCATGCGCAGTTGCTGCGTTTTCTTCGCGGATACCGTAGCGGAGGAGAAAAACTGTCTACTACAATTCCCTATTTTCAATTGTCACTTAGCGATTCCAGCATTAATCCTCAGAATCGTCCCTCACTTGCAGCAGGTGATGGGCAAGGATGTTAAATAAAACTTCTGGTGGGGCGGTCTCCCACACCTTCCAATGCGACCGAGTGAAGCCAGTTTGGCGGTCGGCGGCCATCTTACTTCGGGCGAGAAAGAGGCGTCACTGGAAGGGGAGCTTGCAGAGCTCAGGCATCGTCCTCGAGGTCGTCCTTAAGGTCGTCCGAGAGGTCGTCCTAGGCGTCGTCCTAGAAGTCGTCGTCGAGGTCGTCCTAGAAGTCGTCCTTGAGCTCGTCCGACAGGTCGTTATCTCGGTGTCGTCTGCAAGATCGTCCTAGAAGTCGTCCTTACGGTAGTCCTAGACGTCGTCCTCGAGGTCGCCCTCGAAGTTGTTCTTGAGGTCGTTCTCGAAGTTGTTCTCGAGGTCGTCATAGAAGTTGTTCTCTAGTTCGTCCTAGAAATCGTCCTTGAGGTCGTCCGAGAGGTCGTCTTCTAGGTGTCGTTTTCGAGGTCGTCCTAGAAGTTGTTCTTGAGCTTGTCCTAGACGTCGTCCTCGAGGTCCTCCTAAAGGTCGTCCTCGAGGTTGCCCTATAAGTCGTCCTAGAAGTCGTCCGTAAGGTCGTCCGAGAGGTCGTTCTCTAGGTGTCGCCTTCAGAGTCGTCCTAGAAGTCGTCCTTAAAATCGTCCTAGACGTCGTCCTCGAGGTCGTTCTAGAAGTCGTTTTTGAGGTCGTTCTAGACTTTGTCCTCAAGGTCGTCCTAGAAGTTGTACAGAGGTCGTCCTAGGCGTCCTACAGGCGTCGTCCTCGAGGTCGTCCTAGAAGTTCTTCTCGAGGTCGTCCTAGACGTCTTTCTCGAGCTTGTCCTAGAAGTCGTCCTCGAGGTCGTTCTAGAAGTCGACCTTAAGGTTGTCCTAGAAGTCGTCCTCGAGGTCGTCCAAGAAGTCGTCCTTAAGGTCGTCCGAAAGGTTGTCCTCTAGGTGTCGTCTTCGAGGTTGCCCTAGAAGTCGTCCTTGAGGTCGTCCTCAACGTCGTCCTCGAGGTCAACTTAGAAGTTGTCTTTGAGGTTGTTCTGGAAGTCGTTCTTGAGGTTGTTCGAGAGGTCGTCCTCTAGGCGTCGTTTTCGAGGTCGTCCTAGAAGTTGTCCTTGAGGTTGTCCTAGACGTCGCCCCTGAGGTTGTCCTAAAAGTCGTCCTTGAGGTCGTCCTAATCGTCGTCCTCTAGGCGTCGTCCTAAAAGTCGTCCTTGAGGTCGTCCTAGACGCCTTGAGGTCTTCCTAGAAGTCGTCCTTGAGGTTGTCCTCGAGGTCGTCCTCAAGGTCGTCCTAGAAGTTGTCCTAGACGTCGAACTTGAGGTTGTACTACATGTCGTCCTCAAGGTCGTCCTAAAAGTCGTCCTTGAGGTCGTCCTAGAAGTCGAAGACGTCGCACATGAAACACCACGTAGCACACCAGAAACTTCCTTAGTCGTACTACGCCACAGGGTGCGTCGATCCGTTTTTGCCCTGAGTAGGATGGCGACGGACGGCGTTTTTGACGTCAGTTACGGAGCGCCGCCTCCACTCCAGAAGTTATAATATAACCTTCTTGGTGATGGGTGACGTCGTTTTCACCAACCAATCAGCGGTTCCGGTGTACCTCTTTCTCCCAATCTCTGGTGTCGTGGGCAGGCTATAGACAGACTCTCCGTTTGACAATGGGGACTTTGAACAAGCCATCAACGTGTTCCGCGTACCGCAGTACCGGAGCCTTTGAAGCGTGCTTTTAGGCGCCGGCCCTGCGGTCACGGTATCACCCTGGCGCGCGCCTAAAAGCATGCTCCAAAGGTTCCGGGTGTGCGGTATGCGGAACACGGTAACGGTTTGCTCAAAGTCCCTATTAGAGAGTTTTAGGGAAGCATTTTTGCACATCCGATGGGGTACGATGGGCCCTCCGGTACAAACTGCGTTCATTCTACCGCAGAAAACTCGCGCATGCGCATTTCGTACCGGAAGACCCTATCGGATGTGCAGAAACGGTTACCTAAAAGTCCCTATTAAGTCCGACCGTAGCCGACGCTACGATTCGATGGAGCCAATCAAGCAGCGCCAAAAGTGTATCGCGACTTTGTTATCACCCTCTAAACCAATCACGCATAAAAAAAAAAAAAAGAAAAGCGCAGGATCACGGCGCATCCACTATGCGTGATTGCTTTGGCCGCTGATAGGAAACGCGCAAAGAGGACGAGCACTTTGATGATACACTTTTGACTCTGCGTGATGACTTCCATTTTCGGTTGTGGGGAATGTTAAATGTGCTTATGCTGTGCTTATCAACAATTTGGGGGTTCTTTATGGTGCTTTATTAATTCCGAATTTAATCGGATATTAGAGTCCGTTGCAACCTAAGAACGAAGGGCGAGGGTAAGACGGGCCGGGGAGGAGGAAGCAGACGGAACGCTGGAAAAGAGAGGGGGAAACCTCCCCCTCTCTCTAGCTTCTAACGTCACATTTCAACCCATACTACTTCCTACCGGGATGGCAATTGCACAAGCAGAGCCCCACAACTCAGTTGATATACGCTCCGTGCGGGAACTATAGGGGGCGCTTTGAAAAACGCGCGTAGCGCCGCTAGCGGAGGAGCTGGCGTTCGACTGTGAGGCGCGTTCAGCAGCCTGCGGCGCCTTTTCGCATGCCAAGCTGTGGCGGCGGAAGCGCGCACGGTCGAAACTTTTGCTTTTTGAGTCGATACGTTGAGGTTGACGTTGCATGAGTGCTGGGGCAGAAGGGCATTTAGCTGTTCTCCACTTCTTATACATTCAGTTTGAGTCGTTATTAGGGGTAATTTCTCTAGTTGCGGCCGAAAAAGGAGTTGGAGCAATTTTCCGAAAAGCAAGACGGCCGCCACCATAATTGCTCTGAGTCGGAAATTTATTTCGCTCGTCGCTGTAAACGTAGGACTGCTGGAACGATGATATTTGGAGGCGAGTGAGATGTTCACTAAGTTTGTGCACGAAGTGTGCCAAATTTCATTAAGACAGCAGGTGTGAGAGTTATGTTTCTAACGAATAAAGAAATAAAGCTGTACGGGATATCCAATATTGGACCCAAAATGTTGTGTTATAGCGGGCTGTGCGAAGTGCAGATTTAGGCACACAGGTGCTTGGACTTGACAGTAACGTGACACAGCACTTATTATACCAAAGAGAGGTGGCATAGGGAAACCAGGTGGAAATTTGGTTTGGGTGGCGTAACTCAATGGGAACCGGTTTTGACCATGAAAGGGCTGTCAAGAGAATACCACTCGTCGTGGGAGGTGGGGACTTTACAGGTAGGAAGGGACTAGTGGGCTGTACTTTCAATTGAAACAACTTTACGAAAGGCGGTTCTAAAGCGGAGAAAACAAAGTTGTCGGCCAACACACGGTTTGGCCGTCAAGGGCTTTTGCGGTCAGCTGTTGTGTAATAACCTGTTGTGCGAGGTGCTGATTTTCGGCGCACAGGTACTTTGATATGACCGTAACTTAACACAACACTTATTATACCAAAAAAAGGTGGCATAGCAAAACCAGGTGTAAATTTAGTTTGGGCGACGTAACTACATGGGAACCGGTTTTGACTGTCAAAGGCTGTCAAGATAATACCACTCATCGTGGGAGGTGCACACTTTACAGGTAGGAAGGGATCAGTGGATGGTACTTCCAGTTCGAACCACTTTGCGATAGGTGGCTCTAAAGCCGAGAAAAAAAATGTCTCCAGAACTCGGGGTGTCAGCGTTTCCACATCCAAAAGGAGGCTGATCAAGAAAGAAAGCACACCATAAACTTCCATACTCAAACGTCGATTCTCCAGTGATTCCGAGTTTCATTGTAGTTTTCCTTAGATTCGTATTTGTCACTTTTTTTTTACCGTTCAAATCTTTCTTCATGAAGTACAGATTGCGTGCCATACTTGTCCGGAAATATCATCGACAGGTACGATGGGGACGAAACTTCTTTGAAGGGCATTCCTCCAACGAAATCGGCACTGCATACCCGCGAGTGTGGGATAGCATTTCAGTTCGTCCCATCGGCGCTAACACATGTAGATGTTACTGGTACGAAAACAAACGCAGAGCGCAAAGCGGCAATGTAGAATATGTCAGCCGTGCCGACACAGTGGCAGACATGATCGGGAGACCAAATGTCTCGCGTCGTACGGCACGGGTCCATCGTTGTCGCTGTCCCACAAAACATCGGCGAGGTGAAAAACTGTGAAACTTTGTCCCCACGAGATACGACACATCACTATTGAAGCACTTAATGACGCAGCACAGGCAGCAAAGCACTTCATGCTGTCAACCCAGCGCAACCGCACCGCCCCGACTTCAATGCGTACCAACGTACGCGGCGTGGTTTCGGTTTCGTTTTCTCGGGGGTTCTCACTGCCTACCTTCGGTACCGGCCGCGCGGCGGCGCGCCAGTCGCATCGCACGGAGTGAATAGCTTCCATTCAGTCCGCAACAACGTTGCCTCCAGCGGAACCCTCCACATTATCTGAGAATTTATCTCTCTTTAGCGTTCCGTCTGCTTCCTCCTCCCCGGCCCGTCTTACCCTCGCCCTTCGTTCTTAGGTTGCAACGGACTATAGTTAATTGTCCAGACTAGAAGCTCTGACTAGGTGGCGCGAGTTGCCGCCCGATTAAAAGGGTTCAGTCACATTCATCCACCCATGGGATCGTAACGTTGTCGGACTAAATACGAAATTACGACGTCTACAGGAACGCGTTTCCGACTGATGCGCCTAGCGTCCTATCCCGCCCATGCATCGAAAGCACCACAATCGCGGATTTCGCGATCGCGGTGGTTGGTTGTAGAAGTTCCGGCAAAAAAGCACAAGCAAACGTGGGTGTCGTCACGGCGTCCTAACTCCTGACTGACGAAACTTCCGTGGACTGTCCAGCTGAAGAGCAACCAGAGCAGGCGTCTGTCACGTCCACTATGGCTCCTGTGACACCGCCAGGACCGCGGCCGGCGACCACGTGACAATTCTATGACATCATCAGGAGGAATTCGAGAATGTGTAGACTTATAGTCTAAAGAGCATTCCGGCGCTCACACATAGGTGGCACCGCAAAGAACGCCATGCCGCTGGAAATCTCCGTCAGGCGGGTGGCAGCGATTGCCGCCCGCTTCCTGCGACGTGTCAGCGGCTACAGACTCCTGGAGGCCATCTGCGACCTCGCAGCACGATTATACTGGCCTTTGACGTGGTCCGCATCGTCAATGGCCGCTCTTCGCGGGGTTGTGTGTGTATTACGAAGGCAGGCTCCTCATGGCGCACGAAGGCTCTTCGGAGTTACCCCACTCATTGTTATGGTTCCGTGCACAACCTCTGTCCGGAGCAGCCAGACTGGCTTTCCTGGCGGGCTCTACGCCAAGTTGTTCGAGATGCCGTAAGGCGGTCAATGAGAATACGCATTCGAGCAGGCCTCATTAAAGATACGTGCGCCTCAAGATTACTAATTAGGCTCATCTAGCGTTGAGCAATGTACCATTATTGTGACTCCACGTGTGAGACAATTCCTCTCGTAACCTGGAGTGTTACGAGAGGAATTGTCGTACTACCTCAAAGTCCCAACAAAAAGCATAGCTACAGCGCATGAGTGGCATACGTGGAAACTGTAGTGATCGCGTGTTCGTGCCTTGGCTGCCAACGTTCGTTTTTCGCTTACTTATAGTTCTGACCGCCGAGTTCATAAAGCATATTTGTGCTTTATAATGCAATTAAATGCGAAGGTGCAAGCGAGCTGGACAAGAATGACGAAAATAATCCCTGGAGAAGGGGAACAAGAGGGACAAAGGACAAACAGAAATCTCCAAACACAGCTGTGACTGGTGCGCGACCTCTTGTTCCCCTTCTCCAGGGATTATTTTCGTCATTCTTGTACAGCTCGCTTGCACCTTTGCATTTAATTGTATTATAATCATAACCTTAAAATTGCAAGCTTCACCCTTGTTGGTGTTAGACTGCTGGCAGCTGATAAAACCCATTTGTTCTACTGACGTCTAACCCCTGGTTAGTTCAGTTGGTAGAGCGCTCCACCTGTAATGGAGAGGTCCCGGGTTCGATACGCGGACCAGGCGGATTGTTTCGGTCGCGCACCAGTCACAGCTGTGTTTGGAGATTGTGTTTGTCCTTTGTCCCTCTTGTTCCCTTTCTCCAGGGATTATTTTCGTCATTTTCGTCATACTTGTGCACTCCTAAAAAAAGTTCTGGGTCGCGCTGGTGTCTGAGGATAAAGCTAATTGATATCGACAAGCTGAATTCCAGTGTTTCTTAGACCGGATCACGTAGTTCCAGGCCCGGTGACATCATTTGCTCAACACCAAGCGACCGAAATTAAGAAGGTGAAACGGGCGGCCCGCTTTAATTATAATATCAGGTTGACACCATATCTTGCGCATAGTCACCACACCCTGTGAAAAATCTAGACTTGCCGCTGCGACTTCCCGACGATATAGGCCCAATATTTTGGACTGGGAGCGCGCCAAATCTCGTTTCTGCAGTTTTACGATAGATTTTTTTTTTTGCTGTTTTGAAAATTGTTAATTGTTGGACTATTTACCCATCGTCGGTACACCAGTCTTGATAAAACAGCAATACATGCCAGGACATCTAGGGTTCTCGAACCAACAAAATAATGCAGAAAATAAAGTAATGTCGAAAAAGGGGGAAAAAACAGTAAAAAATGAGCCGCGGTGGGCTGTGAAGTTTGCTCAAAAACACATAAAAACAGTTTACGAAGGCACGATGTTTCATAGGATTTTGCACTGCTTGCTTTGTCTGCTCTGCTCCATTCAGTAGCGTCACGAGGGTCAGCGGCACCCGAGGCGGTAGCCCGCCGCGACACCCCCCCCCCCCGCGCGACTCCCTCCCCACTCCGCTCTCGCGTGGCGGCCGCCGCGACTCTCCCCCCCCCCCCCCCCGCTCTCGTGGCCTGCCGCGACACCCCCCTGAGCCCTGCACCCGGGGCGGTCCGCCCCCCCCCCCCCCCCCCTTGTGACGCCACTGGCTCCATTGACTGTGTAATAATAATAAAAAAAAGATTTATAGGCTTCTTGTCGTTGCAAGTAAAATGGTGGCGGTAGCTGTGGTGTTTTCCGACCCTCGTACCGAGACAGGATGGCTCCTACATTAGGTGAGCGGTGTTTAGCAACTTCCGGTTCCTTACAAAATTGTGTTTAGCTGTTGATAAACGACGACGATGATCTGCAAGCCTGTCTAAGCATGGTTGTGAAAACTAAAGTCTGGGGGTTTCAGAATTATGCTTGCACAGACTTGCATTTCATTGTCGTCGCTTGTCAACAGTGAAACAAAATTTCCTAAGGAACCGGAAGTTGCCAAACGCCGCTCACCTCTTGTGTTTAGGGTCGTCATGGTGTCACGTTACGTCACAGCGTCCCGTGAACCCCGTCCACAAGATTTAGCGGGACGTAGGACCACTAGATACAACATATTTTGCACACATAGCCACATGCTCATTATTCAACAACAAAATTCTCCCATGAAAAAACGGTTAAAGTGCAGGCGAGCTGGTGTAAGTTATACATAATGATTGAAAACCTGAGACTGTGGTTTGAAAACGGAAAATCGTGAAGTAGGAAGAAAAAAGTGTAAGAGTAGGAAGAAAAAGGGGACAGACGTTGTCTGTCCCCTTTTTTCTTCCTACTTCACGATTTTCCGTTTTCAAACCACAGTCTCAGGTTTTCAATCATTATGTATAAAATTTTCCCGCTGAATTTAATAAAAAAAAAATCCCGCTAACTCTAGCTATTTGCTCACGAAGGCGACAACACAAAACAATTTAGTGAGGTTACGGGCCCTAGCGGTTACCGCCCCGAAAAACACACACACACACACACACACACACACACACACACACACACACACACACACACACACACACACACACACACACACACACACACACACACACACACACACACACACACACACACACACACACACACACACACACACACACACACACACACACACACACACACACACACACACACACACACACACACACACACACACACACACACACATGCACACACACACACACACACACACACGCACACGTGCCCACACACACACACACACACACACACACACACACACACACACACGCACGCGTGCACACACACACACACACACACACACACACACAACAAACTAATTGTAAAAAGAATGTTCTGGGAAACACCAGGGGATAATTTACAGTGTTTGAGGCCAAAGTAATCACCGAGATTGAGTCACCGACCGACACCCCCTCTGAATGGATGAACCGTCTGGGGTTTGCCAATCATCGTAAGCGATTTGAGGCATACTCATTTTATGTTGCTTCCTCGAGCACTTCCACGCAGCATGCATCGAAAGAAGCCGATCAGCAACGGCTCTCTGTATACAGTGAGGCGAGATAGCCCCCCACCAATCCTCCGAGCTAGCCTAGTTTCGCGGAGCGAATCGGCCAGATGGAATCCAGTCGAAGTGGACGAGGAAATCAAGACGTACAGGCGGCCACTTTCACCTTTGCCGCCCTTCTGACTGGCGAGCGATTGCAGCGGCACCCATTTCCTCGTTCCAATTAGTGACCCTGTCCACTCGCCTCCAGACTCCCGGAAATCTCGAGCAAGACTCCGCATGCCCCTCTCCGCACCGACATCTTCGCTCCGTCCGCAACGCTTGCAATCAGGGCTGCTTTTTCACGGGCAGAACCAGATCGTCCGTTTGCCACCAAAGAGCGCGCGCCATTAGGAAAGCGGATCGCGAGAAGCGTGGGACACCGCTTATCAAGGAGACGCGCAGAGGCAATCTAGAGACTCCGTTTAATATCGCGGTTTACCAACACGGGCGCTAAGAGCAACCGCAGCCAAGCTCAGGAAGTGTCACGAGGCCCTTCGGTTATCCGGAGAGACGCACGGAGCGTCAAGTCACGTGTGGAGCAGTGGATTGGTTAACATGGCACGTCGCGTGCCTTGCAGTACGTCGTAAGGTGATACCGAATATCCAGTGACGAGACCATAGGGCCCTGGTACGTGGGACCAACGAACTCTTCGCTGTGGTATACGTGCGTTTCCGGCCAATCTTGAGTCTAGGACAGCGATCATCGCCCCGAGATGGAGGTGGACGCGGGGGCGCGTCCGGGCCCCCGGAGGGACCTCTCGCAGCCCGAAGGACCCCGTGGCAGCTGTCAGTGGCGAAGTTGAGGCCGTGACGGCCGACCGAATTCTTGGACGCCGAAGGTGCAACCAACGGGGGGCGAGAACTCGCCCGTGCGCGCGCGCACGCTTCCTGTTTCCTGAGCCTCCGCGCTGGCCACACTGGTCGCCGCCAGACAACGGTGGAGGCGAGGAGCCCAACAATGGAGGGGGCTTTCGCCAGTGAAAGTGGCGGCTTCAGCAGCGGCCATCGGCCGGCGGCGGGCGATGACCGGGCGGCCTACTTCTGCTCCGGGACGCGCGCTGCAGGAACTCGCGCGGGCGGCCATCGCAGTCTGCGGCTGACCTTCGACTCGCCCTCGGGCTGCCCGCGGCCACGCTGATGCTGCGTGCAACGGCGCGACAGGCAGCGCTCATCACGCTGCTTGCTGAGCCGCAGGAAGTGCACTGGGAGATGAGGCGCTGCCGCTTCGGGGATACCGAACATCGTGCCTTCCAAGCTGAGTTTCTCCGAGATTCCAGACGCCAGACGCCTACGTTGACGGCGCTCTTCATCAGATAGTTTAACGCGTATCATGTGTACACTTCATAGTTGTTCCTAGAAGGAAGCGATAATACCACTAATTGATCGGGCTGATAAACTTTGCAGTCTCCTCTCCCCCTGTGCGCACAGGTGGTAGATCTGCTTCTCGCCTACCCCTCTCGTCACATCACCTCCCCGTTAACCAATCAGCGTCGAGCACCTCACTCCTCCTCTCCCACCCGTCAACGAATCAGTGGCGAGCATCGCGGCCACGCTTTTATCTGGGCTTCCCGAAATGCCAAACACCTAGCCAAAGAACGTTCAGGTCAATATTTTCGAATTTGCGATTACGACGTTTTTCAGCTTAAACAGTGTACCTAAATTACTAGGTATATCTATATATATGGTATATTTTTTTTATTGTGTGAAGTTTTATAAATATAACGGCTCAAAGTTTGGTTTCGGGCGTCTACGACGAAACCGAAACTATATGCTAGAGGGATGGCAACATTGATCATCAGCTGTACGCAACATTGGCTGTACGGCCGCGATATGACGTCACGATGGTACTGCGGTACGCGGTACAACGTGCGAAGTCAACCGCAGCTCCACCGTGACGTGACGTCACGGAGCTGGTGCTGTACGCGTCGCCCATTGTTTCTTGACTAATAGCTAACATTCTTGTCCCCCGCTTAAGAGCAGAAAATCGCATCTTTAAAATCGGTATTAGTGGAGTACGCGGCTTCACATTGACCTACTATTTCGGCTGCGATCATATTTCGTGCCACTGAAGCGATACCCGTCACATATTTTGGTTTCTTTTTTGACCGGAGTGTCCCTTTAAAGGGATACTGAACCAAGGAATTTAGTGTCCATACTAAGAGGCGCACGTTCTTTCCACGAGCCAGCAGCCGCCGGTGTGCGCGAGCACGCGCAACAAAAATGACGTCAAAGACCTCCATTCGCGGTTAAGATGACAGTGAAATGTATGGGCTTCGGGCCAAAGAAGAATAAAGACAAGTTTTTATCTACACAGTGGTGTCTTGTGTAAAAAGTAAGCGATTAATTGGCCTAGCAAGCACGTAGCTTTCACTTGTAGAGATGAAAAGCCTGTATTTATTCTCCTTTGGCCCGAAGCCCATGAATTTCACTGTCCTCTTAAGCGCGAATGTAGGTCTTTGACGTCATTTTCGTTGCGTGTGCTCGCGCACACCGGCGGCTGCTGGCTCGTGGAAAGAACGTGCGCCACTTATTATGGACACTAAATTCTTTGGATCAGTATCCCTTTAAAGGAGGCAAGTTTTTATGAACGTAGGAAATTAAAAGCGTGACATGCTGTGTATTGAACGTCAAAGGCCCTATATAGGTGCGGTGCTGCTGGGGTATAGTTCGAAGACTATGCTTCTTCGGACCTGCTTGCTCAATGACGGGGACAGGCTCCTCTACATCCAGGCGCAGCGGATGCTACGAGCCATCGGAGCCAATCCAAGGCCATTTGAGTGTCACGTGACCTTGGAGAGGGGGCACAATGACGCGCAGAATGAGTATCACGGGCCACGTCCATAGAACGGGATTGGCTAGGATAACTCGGAGCGTCCGCTGCGTCCAGACAGGAGCAGACCGCGGAAAATCGTAAGCGGCGACATCGGCGGTTCCGAGAGAAAAAACGAGAAAGAGAGTGAGAGAAGAGCGGGGAAAGAAAGCAGACGAAAGGTTAGGCTTGATCGTTTTTCCCTGATGAGTTCTTCGAACTTGGTGCTTCGATAATTGAACTAGTGAGTCAGCACCAAACTTTGGGTGCTTTTTTTAATAACGTATGACATTGGATTAACCTGCAAACTATGTGATTCTTAAACTTCCACGAATTGCTGGTATCGTTGCTCATTGCCGGAATATTTATTTATTTCATAATAATACTATCAGTCCCCCAGCGGGGACTATGATAGGAGTGAGTATAAAAAACAATAGACAATGTAACACAAATGCAGAAGCACAATGACAAAAATGAAGGACTATACGACACCTAATACTCATATCAAAAAGCAAAAAAGTACAACAAAAATGATAACATGAGGTCTATTGGTTACATGGTAGACACTTTACAAAATCCAAAACAAGTGTGGATTTAACAATGCTTTCTGGAAGTTTATTCCATTCCCTTATCGTCCGAGGAAAATACGAATTCTTGAAACATTCTTTGTTGAATCTGTACTTTTCGATTGTCCTAGTATGCTTATTACGTGTGATTCTAGATAGATGGGGTTTTATGAATCTATGTTTATCAATATGCAGTGTACCATCTAAAATCATGAAAATCATTTTTAAACGCTGATTTTTCCCCCTCTTTTTTAATAAGAAGATACTTGCCTTTGAATACAGCTCAGTTGGTGAATCCAGTCTTCTGTACTTCAATAAAATGAAACGCAGTGCCATTCTTTGAACTTTTTCTAATCTTTTTTTATTATACTATTAACATGTCTGTTCCAACTTAAATCACTGGTTATCGATCGTTACTCTTAAATACTTAAATTCATCTACCCTAGACAATGGATCACTCTTCAAGTAGTAGTTATACACAAACGAAACTCTCCTGTATGTTATTGACATGCAAACTATTTTTTCAGCATTTAAAGACATTTGCCAGATCTCGCACCATTTGCTAATTTTCTGCAAACAGTCGTTTAGTTCAACATGGTCAGAATCATCGTTTATGTAGGTATACAATATACAATCATCAGCAAAAACTCGTGCCTTTACTTAATATTCTGCCTCCTCATGTTAAGCGAAAGATATATAACGAAAGATGATATTGCGGCAGGCGTACTCACGACTGATAAAATTGATAATTTATCGCTTTTTTGTTTTATTTCAAAATATTGGTCGCATACTATTACACGATTGTATACAACAACCACCACGCGTCTCATAACAGAGGGTAATATTGAATATTTTCGCCAACTTGTATCTTCTATAGACTGGAGTGAATTATTGCATTGTACATATCCTAACGTCTTATACGATTTATTCCTAAACACGATTATTGAGGTCTATGATCGTGCTTTCCCTGCAGTAACAATAAAAAAGAGCAAGAAAGCAAGAAAACCTTGGACAACTCGTGACATTTTACGGAGAATTAAAGCACGGAATGAACTTTTCAATAAATTTATATTATGCCGAGATTTATCTATTTTAAAAGAATTTAAAATGGTTAGGAATAAGCTGCGTTCTGATATAAAGAAGTCTCGTATCCGTTACTATACTGGTAAATTTGAGGATATATTGTTTGATCATCCAAAAGCTTGGCGGACTGTTTAGGGTCTTTTACGGGGAACGCAGAATATCATACCAGCCGAAATGAGAGTAAGCGAGCAAACTTTATGTGGAAAGGCTCTCGCTGACGAGTTTAAATGGCATTTTTTAACTTTTAGAGCCTCTCTTCTGTCGGCCTCGGAGGAGTTTGAGAAGTATATTAAGTACAATATCCAGCACACGATGTTTCTTTACCCTACTTCCCTTACAGAAATTGTCAGTCTAATCGGAAATCTAAAAAATAATTGCTTTTGTGGTTTTGATGGTATAAAGGCGGCACGAATTAAAGCAGTTTTGGATTTAATATGTGATGTGGTCTGTCACTTAACCAACCTTGTGTTATCCTCGGGAATCTTTCCTGAAAAATGAAAACTGCTAGAATTTCTCTTCCGCACAAGGGTGGGGCTGTGGATAGTATCAGTAATTATCGACCCATATCAATGCTTCCTCTTTTTTCTAAAATAATAGAAAAACTATAAATTCCAGAATAGTTAATCATCTTAACAAATATCAATTAATCTCTGCAAGTCAATATGGCTTCCAGAGAGGTAAATCCACTGAATCTGCTCTTCTCAACATTAGGGAAAAACTCGTTCATAACATAGAAAATAAGCCCTACACGATAGGCATATTTCTAGACTTTAACAAAGCTTTCGATTCTATTAAACATCATATACTTTTTAACAAGCTGCCGTACTACCGAATTAGAGGTGTTTCACTTAAACTGCTGCGCAGTTACCTATCAAATCGCACCCAGTTTGTGGTAATCAATAATATAGCATCAGACACTGATAATATAAGATTTGGTGTTCCTCAAAGATCCATATTAGGACCTATAATGTTTCTTATTTATATTAATGACATTTCATTCCTCATATTCCAGACATTGTTCTCTATGCTGACGATACGAATGTTCTTTTCTCGTCTAAAGACCTATCATCTCCTCTTCCTGTTATAAACCTATGGCTTGAAAATTTGTCGAAGTGGCTAGATGCCAATCAGTTTCTTCTAAATGTTAATAAAACAAAGTATATTGCTTTTTCTTCAATTAACAGACCAGTAAATCTTACCAGTGAATTAATATTCCAGTCACGATCTTTAGAACGGGTTTCCGAATACAAGTTCTTAGGGGTAAAGTTCCATGAAAATCTTCTTTGCACGTCTCATGTAAGTCTCGTGAAACGTAATATCGCGCAGTCAGTCGGTATGTTAAATAGGTTTAGAACATTACTGCCCACATGGCTAAAGCGTGAGCTTTACTTTTCTACTGTTCATTCTAGGCTACATTATTGCTTACTCGTCTATGGGGTTACATCCAAATCATATAGATCGTTTGTATTCAATGCAGAAAAAAGGCATACGGTTCATTCAAAACTTGTCTGCATCTGATCACACATCCTCATATTTTGAGCTGAATATTATACTGAATATTGAGGCTTTATATAATCAACGACTGTCTGAAGTTATTTTTTCAAAGCTAAAAGTTGACCGTGAACTATTTTTGTCTACATATACAGACACTGACGTACATTACAATTTTAGACATAGAAATAAAAAAAAAAATTAGACTCAGAACAAATTACGGTGCACAATTATTAACCTGGCAAATTCCTAACCTCCTGAACCTTCACCCTGCCTTAGTTGAAATGATTGACAATAGCTCCTCACTGTTGTCCTTCAGAAAACAAGCAAAAATGAATTTTCTTCATCCGTTGTAGTTTGCTGTTTTGTCTGTTCTCATCATACACATCAATGTATTTGTAATTATGTTGCTGTCATATAATTTTTCTCTAGATAATTCTATGACCTCATAGGTAGAATATGTTGATTGCTGCCTGTGAGGCGAGTGTATAAAACAGGTAAAAATGTATTTCCTTCATCTGTTGTAGGTTTTTCTTTTCGTTGTGTGTGTGTGTGTGTAGGCTCCAATCATACATATCGATGTATTTGCAACTATGTTGCTGTTATATAAATTTCTTTTAGTAATTCTATGACCTCATATACTCTGTTTCATACTTAGTGTGCAACGCTGTCAAAGCTACTGGCGCGAGCATGGGGCTTGATCTCGTTGATTATTTGCACGCGTTCTCGCGCAAACAAAACCATAGATGAAGCCACGCGCTCGCGCCAGTAGCTTTGACAGCGTTGCACGCTAAGTATGAAACAGAGTATAGGTAGTAAATATATCTATATCTTTTCTTAATATATTTTTTTCTCGTTTTGTTGGTTTGCTGTATGTTTGCCTGCTGCCTCTGTTGTCAGTGTAGCCTGGTACTAGGGGCCTAGTCAGGCGACTTCATTGTCACCTTTTTGCCCCAGCTCCATGGCAATCCCTGTATTGTCAGAAACTCCAAATATATATATATATATATATATATATATATATATATATACATACAGAAGAAGAAAATAAATATATATATATATATTATTTTAGTCAAATTTAATTTACTGTCATCTTGTGTGGTTTACCACAACCAAAACCACCCTCAAAACATATTACTGCTAAAAAAATAAAATTTTACGCTATATTGCGGATGTTTCCTATAACGAACACAGAACCATTATTTTCTAAATTTGAAATACTTCCAATAGAATTCATGTATAAGTACCCTTTATTATACTCTATTCGCTTCTCATCCTAAATATTTGTTGAATTTTTATACATTCTTTCTGTACCTAGGGCATGGATGTGGTATCAGCACATGTCGTACAGAGACGTGGGTTCTTCCTAAATCTCGTACGAACTATAACTTCCAGTCCTTACACTATAACATTCAACTCCCATTAAACAGATGTATCACAAACAGCATAAAAATACACACAATAAGTAACCAAAAGGCCTCCGTTTGAACTTTCCTAATGTAAAATAGCGTATCAGCTTCATTAACTTTTTTTTTTTTTGTAGAGTTTGTTTTTTGTGCTGTCGTTTTTTCGAGACGTGTATGTTTTTTTTTTTTTTTTTTCACGTATTTTTATCGCGTTGCTACTGCCAATACAAAGGAGAATCCAAGCTTAGTCAAGCTCTTTGTAACAACTTTTTGTCTAGATTTCCCTCCAGAAGTTTCCGGAGAATAAAGCTTGATCGATCAATTGATTGAGTGAGTACTTGCAACTTTATTTATTTTTATACAATGAGAAAGGCCTGTGTGCTTGTAAAAAAGAAAAAGAAAACTAGAAAGCAACTAGCTATCTATAGCCTGTAAGTGGTGCTTTGCCGCTGCTTTGTGTGTATTAAAACTTCGCCACTAATATGGGCTCACTGGGAGCACCGATGTCCGCGCCTATGCCCCAACGTTCCGTAGCGACCGAAAGGCCTGAGAAGCTCGTGGACCTTTTCTTCCAGATTATGAGAAGAGTCTCTATTTGCATAAAAAAAAGAAGCGCTTTAAGTGACAATACATCACACAAAAAGTGTTCGCATCAGACATGATTACATCTGCGCACACGTCCTCAGGCATGTTCGAAGAATGTTTGCTTCTCCCATGAACATGTCTGCAGAAATGCTTTGTATGACCACCGTGACAGAATACTCATAGATGGAAGGCCTCGGACAGTGTCTTGCAGACTGTCCTTTGTAAGATGTATTAGCGGCGTAAGCGCGGCTTAAAAGAGTGTCTGGGTCTTGGGAACGTCGCCGCCTGCAGGAACTGGCCCCGGCGTGTCCCGGCTGCTGCCGTGCCCCGCTGGCGAAACTGGCTTGGGCCAAGGACGCCCGTCGTCCGGGAAGCGACTCACTCCCCGACGAAGAGCCAGGCACGAGCAACGACCCAAGAAGCGGGCATCGCGATGCGAAAGTGGGCGCCGCTGCCACCCGTGACAGCGACGAGCGGCACCGGGCCGAGCGGCCGTCTTCGCCGAAGCACGATTTTCAAGAAAGGGGGAGGGGGTTTCGCTTGCTGCAGCTTTCCACGTGCCGTACTGTACTGCCGCTGCTGACCCACTGGGTAACACTTCTGACCCAACTCCGATGACCCGAAACGATGACAACTGCTAAGACGCGGAAACGACAAGTAATAAACGGGATTGAAGCGACGGCCGTTGAGAACGGAGAGGAAAGAAAACCGCTGGATGGCATACAGCCGTCCCTAGAGTTCTCACATGCAGCGAAGCGCTGAAGTAGCGCTGCTCGCGTGTCGTAAGCTGCTTATCGTCTGCCATGAGCAACAGTGTTGACGGTGCGATACAAAGCCGGTGAACGCTCCCGTCAGACCGCGCTTAGCGCAGGGTCTGCGCTATGCTTGTAGCGCTCCGCTGCATGTGTGAACAGGCCTTAATACTGCAGTGTTGACCGAACAAATCACGAAGGCGTGGCCAAAGTATGTAGGAGAAACGTGAAGAGTGCAACTTCTGGAGCCTCGGAGTGTCGGCGCGCTTTTCGCTAAAATGCAGAGCTACTAAATAGCAGAGCAATGTTGTCCGCTACTCTGGCGTTTTCGGGAGATTTATCTTCAAATTGCAATATTGTAAAGAAAAATCGTAGATCTTAATTAAAAAAAAAAAACGAAAAAAAAAACTAATAAGTACTTTTTTTTTTTTTTGCACACGCAAAATATTTGTTTTGCAATGCTTTCCCGCAGAGCAGGTGGCAGATGACGTGCTCCAAAGAATTTCACAAGCCGCAAAAGCAGCAATTCTTTGAATTAAAATATAAATAGCTTCACATAAGAAATACGGATATAACCACTACTGGTTTATAAACCTCTCTGTGAAAGGGATTGGGTATTTGAGCTATGAGGATGGTGAGGATGAAGATAAAGATGCTGCCCTGAAGACTCGCTTCACATACCAAGTCCTGCGATGCCTAGTGATGCTGGTGGGTCCCAGTGGGATGAGTCCTCTGTCAAATGCACGCAGGCTGTACCCTCCGGGATATATGCGTCGAAGCTGCTTCACTGGGGGCTTACAGACCCGAGTAGTCTCGGATGAAATGGACCAGGTTGGCTCGAGACCGGTCTGGATCGGAAGGCAGGGTACGGTGACTGCGCAACCCAGCCTGAGGTTGATGCTCAAAGAGCGTTCACTTGACACGTGGAATTGCAGCACCCGTTCGGACTCGTCCAAGCCTGACTGTCGCGCAGGGGTTCCGGAAGAAACATCCCCTGAAAAAACGTCCCCGGAAAAAATGTCCCCGGAAAAAAAGTCCCCGGAAAATATGTCCCCGGAAAGAAAGTCCCCAGGTGGAAAGTAGGAAAAAATGTCCCCAAAGGTACATTTTTTTCACTGCCGTACGATCCGCTTTTGACTTTTGTGTATAAATCTAGAGTCTGTCATTTCATTCCTGATTTTGTAACATTGCATCTCAACTGTTTTTGTTTGTTTTTTTATTGTGAAATGAACATTTATAACACTTCTATCCGAAACCAAATGATTGTGTTTGGGGAAATTTGAGAGGTACTTGTGTACCTTTTCCAAATAAGTAAAAAGCGCGACACTTCGCACGAACAAGTGATTGCTAGTTTCTTTTTAAATATTTTTCTTATAGAAACGAAAGGTTAATTGTCATCAAAGTTATTATAGGCACTGAAAGTGCTTATTTGGAGATATAATGCAGACGGTAAAATTTCGTTCCCACTAATACCCTTTCTAAGTAAAATGTGAAAATACGCCGATGTCGTGTTCGCGCTAACAGTGTCGCGATGTGTAAATCGCGGAATCGTATATTTCCTTACTTGTTGGGGCCGTTTTTTCCTACTTGCCACACGGTGCCTTTTTTCCCAAGGACATATGACCGGACCGTCCGAAGGCCATGAGGATCAGGGAAACCCAGAGATAGAAAATCCTTTGGGGACATTTTTTCCTACTTTCCACCTGGGGCCTTTTTTTCCGGGGACATTTTGTCCGGGGACTCTTTTTCCGGGGACATTTTTTCCGGGGACATTTTTTCCGGGGTCATTTCTTCCTACACCCTTCCCGCAGTGGCCGTAGCGAGGAAAGAGAGGATCTTCGTCTGGGGGATGCGATGTTGAGCGCTGCTCGGCATTCCTTGCAGGCCAGGGTGATGGCTTCTTTGAAGTAGTACGGATCTTCAGGCAGGTCTTGAGAGATCGGCACCACGCCGCTTGGTTCGCGGATGTTCCGCAAAGACAATAAAGCAGCGGCATGCGCCGCATTGTTGCCATGAACACCTTGATGGCAAGGGGTCCACTTGATGGTGAGAACTAGTGCGGCCGCCGCGGCGTCGAAGACCTGTCGGTACAGCAAGCACGGGAAAAGCTAGACAACAATTACTTGACGCAAATAACTTTCACGCTAAGATGTTTTCTGAAGGAAAAAAAAACAGTGGAGAGAATGGAGATCTCTTAAGCTTACAGCATTGCCAAAAGTCCCGAGAACAGAAAAAAAACACAAAAGAGAACAATTGGGACAGAGAGAACACATCCTTGTGGGGTTTGTTTAATTCGTTAATTATCTAATTCGACTTTTCGCGATGGTGATGTAACTTACGGTAGATAATAGTGTTTCCCTCTTCTGGTAATAGCCATGCGCACAATGAACACACATTCTCAGACGTTCCTGACTGTACACCGCCTCACAATGTCCTTGTAACACTGATCATTGGTCTTCTTTTAGACAACTAAGTCAACGAGAAGAACGATCGGTATCATGCATCAATGGTCTCGCAGTCTCGGGGCCACAAACGGCTGGACGCATTTTTCCAGTGAAGCTGAGTCCTTGTCATTGGTTGAAGCGACTAAACAAATATCAATGATAGGTGGTGCACTCAAAAGTTGACTATAGAGCGCTGTTTTGTTTTTGTTGTTTTTTGGGGTGAAATACACGGCAACCCAATCTCCCCGTCCTTCTCGCACTACACCTCGTTGTTTCTTTATTTGTTTATGCCCTTTGTTTAACAACCATGACAGGCATCCAGAAAGCACTCGGCACACACTTCAACCGAGTGTAGAAGCAATGGTCTACGCTAATTGTATTCGAGTCAAGCCAGGGCAGTGCTTTGCATATGTCGTTTACTTGCCAGCTTGTCATATAGGAGACAACGTTTGCTACCGAAGTGACAATTCCTTGTCCCGTTTTAAGCCCGCTCTTTTGAATTGTCCTACTCCATTCTCGACCTCATTTCTTTCAAAATTATACGTGTCTATTTAGTTTTTTCTTTGTTTTTTAAGAAAGTAAAACACAGCCATATATTTGACCCAATCTTACCTTTTTGCGCCGACATCCACCGCTCAAAGCCCTGACGTGAAAATTGACAATTGTGTTTCGTATACATGCACAGACGACGGAACATGTCGCCTGTAGCGCGGCCTGTCAGACGCTATGCGATTGAGTGCGATGCGTTTTCAGTTGCGGAAGTACGGATGCAGGCCGTCGCGGTGCACGTTTGAGCGAAGCTTGCGTACGCCCGGTTGCGTTGAAATTTAGTCGACTGACTCAGGGAGCAAGTTCGTCTGTTCCTTGCACAGGGGTTGCGACGGCGTCAGAACGCCGAGTTCTTATTGGCTGATTGGAAAAACAAAATAGTGGGTAGACATCAAGGTATCGAGGTCTACCTACTATCCTTTCAATCAGAGCCAATCAAAGCTCGGCGTTCTTCTGACGTCGCTGCAACCCCTGTGCAAGAACCACACAACTTGCTCTCCGCATAACAACCCGCTCACAGGTAACAGAACTAAACATGCCAAACCCGGGAAAACGCGTCTACCTTTACGCGAAGCAGATCGCCGCTATATACGGGAGAAGCTAAGCAAATGACAAGGCCGGAAAAACATTTTTTTTTAAGTATGAAATATACGCGTGATAATGAGCATGATGTTTCACGTGTTTACGTTCTCATTGTTCCATCGAAGACTTCATTTTCGGGCGAGGTGTTTGCCCGCTCTCGTCATTCGCACGGGATTGTCTCGCCGAGCACTCTGCAAGAACATACGCGCACTTACAATTATATTTGAGTATATCCCGTGCTATACTCTCTTTCACCTTAGATGTACACTAGGAAAGGCTACAAGCGCGAGCTCCTTGCTCTAGGGAACATCTCGGCGGCACAAGCTCTCGCGCATTAGAGGCAGCTGCCAACGCTACGAGTTCTCGCTTCTAGCCTCCGCTGCGGTACAACACGAGGTGAAATGGAGCGTAGAGTACCGCGTTCCTTAAAACCGGGGTCACACTGCTCAGACATCATACAAAAGACAGTCTGAAAACGCGATTCACCGCAATATCCGAGGTTTGAATGCCGCACTCCAAGTTTCTCCTTGAACTCGTTGCCATGCGGCATTCGAAGCGCGAATCTCGCGGTGACTCGCGTTTCAATCCGTTTGCAGACAGTCTTTTGTATGATGTATAAGCGATGGAATGCGGCTTCGAGGGTCATGCGTTAAGCATGACCCTCGAATGCCGCTATCACTGAGTGTTAGCCCTCAATGTTAGTGTTTTTAAAGGGGACGTGTGTGGCGTCTCCCAAGGGTCATGTTGACGCATTTCCTGAGGATCCACCAATGGATATTTCTTTATTATTTTCTGGCGAAGCGGTCTCGGCGAGCCGGCTTCGCCCCACCTCTATCGCACGTAGACTTGCCGCTTCTGGCGCCGCATTTCGGCCAGCCGAGCTATAGACGCTGCTTCCGCTCCTCTATCTTGTTCGCCCGCCTTGCACACTTAGCAGCGGCATCCGCTGCCTGACGCTGCTTTCGCTCTTCACCGGTTTTCCGCGCACGCATTGGCTTCCGCCCCATGACGTCACCTCCCTCTCGCCTTTCTCCTTCTCTCCTCCTCTTTACGCTTCCCTTTCCACTGTTTTGTCCGCAGACGGACGCCGTCCGCTTTTCCCTCTCATGTGAGTACTAATGCTAACTAGGGATGCCGTGAACCTCCCAAACGTCGAGGTCGAAAGGTTTCGAAAATTTCGAATCTCGCGAAGGTTCGATTTGGGAAATTTTGCCAATTTAGAACTCTCTGTAGTTTGAAATCAAATAATTAGAAAGTGTCAAGGTTTCTACAAGTTCCAGTTCAAAGGTTTAGATTTTTTGACAGATCGTTCGAAGAGTTAGAACATTTTGAATTTATTTAGGATACAAGTAGAAAGAATTCAAAGATTTCGAATTCGTTTCATGTACAAGTTCGAAAAGGTCGTGAGTTTCGATTTTAAGTTCCAAGTTTTAATTCCACGGACGGAGATCAAATTCTGCAGTTTCAAACTGAGTTTTTATTAATTCATCTAAAAAATCGCGAATCGTGGTACAAATTTCACTGCAAACGCTGCCCATTTCTTTTATGCCTTGAATATATGCCCCTTCCTTCTCAGTGCTGTGGTACGGACGATACTACCTGTATTACTCGTTATTTGTCGTAACTTATAAAACAAGCCTTGAACTGGTCGAACGGTTCATCGAAAAGCCTTGAGGCGGTCAGGTGAACGTACTTTCTAATTATTTGCAAACTAGTAGCAATCCGATGAAACGTCGCCTAAATCCGATGCTGGCATAAGGCAACTAAATATTGTCACGAATGACTGGCGGAGAGACGGTTAGTGCAGCAGGAAATTCAACGTTTAAAAGAAGTGACTTGTGCCTAAAACAAAAATACAAAGAGGTAGCGTCGCAGGCGTCGAAGGTCGGCGGAGTAACACGATCGAGCGCAAGAGCGAAACTGACTTCGGACCGCCACGCGGAGCACCTTTTGTAGCCGCGTGGGTTTCTGGAATATCCGACGTAGAACGTTCGGCGCGTGGAACATTCGAACCTCGATCAGACGACAAGGTTTTCGAACTTATGAGAACGCTTTTGGGCTGCAGTCACAACGTGAACCACATCTAAACAAAGAAATGAGTGCAAACATTTTGTTTCCGTAGTCCTGTCGGTCCTGACGCAGTTGACGCTACGAGGTAATGGGTTCAATCAAGCAGCTTCAAAAACGCAAGTCACTAGGCATTTTTTGCTTATAATTGGTTCAGCGATGAAGGAACACGTATACAGAAGCATGATGGTGACCTTTTGACGCTGTCGGATTGTCCCATTAGCTCGTAACGTCGGCTGCGTCTGGACTTAGTGTAAAACGAAGTATAGAAACACGAAAAAAGACATTATACTTCGTCTCACCCTACGATGGACTAAAGGCAAAAGCTACGGACCGCCAGATCCAATCACGAGCCACTTAGAAATTGAAGGTATTGTGCTTTGATGCACGTATCAGGGCCCGCGTCTCGGATCACCGTTAGGAATGGGCGGACAGTGTTTCGAATCGAATAGCAGCGAGTGACTCAACAATGTTACATTGCAAAAAAGCCACGACGTACAGGCTGTTTGCAGTGTCCAAGCTATAGGAATGATGCAGCGTTTTTGGTTTCGGGGCATTATTCGCCCACCCCTAATCAATGCTAGGCATGTCATAGTTTAGCGTGAAACGTGATTGGACCTGGCGGCCCGTGGCTTTGGCCTTTAGTCTGTCGTAGGGTGAGACAGAGTATAGTGTACTTTCTTTCACGTTTCTGGAAGAACTGTAACGAGGAACGTAACTACGTTACCCGTTACTTGAAGTAAGCAACGTAAGTACGTTGCCCGTTACTGTTTTGAAAAAGTAACGAGGACGTTACTACGTTACCGAAAACAGTAAAGCGTTACCAGTAACGCAGTTACTTGTAACGTGTTACAGCCAAATCTCTAATTGGTCCTCACCTTGTATTTCCAAGTGAAAGTATCTACGGGCAACAATGAAAAAGTGACGTCCGCAGAAGGCAGGGATTGATTCTTTGGACTGTAGACTTTCTTCCCAACTGATTACGAGCACTTTAATGGTGCCAATTGAATGCTTTGGAAGCTCGCTCCATCACCCGCGAAGCACCACGAAAGAAATGCTCGGCATAGTCCATTTATAGACTGCCCGCTCGACCTGCAAGCCTGCCTTCCCCTGACGTCACGGTGCTGAGAAGCGCGGGTATATATTAATGTAAATTGTTTTTTTACACAATTCTTAAGGGGGTTGAGACAAAGGGCGAATACAATCACCTGACTGGATCCCACCCCTGATACAACACTCAAAAGCAGGGCACATATTGAGAGAGAAAAATAAAATAAAAAGCCAGCTCAGAGCACGAGTCGAGAAAGAAATTATTTCACCCAAGCTAGAGACTCTTCAGCTTACGAATAAGAATAAATAATCACACTGGTTAATAACAAAACTCACTAGGTACGTACACTAGCAACATTAAATATCCCCTTAGGTATTTTCTTTCTTTTTTAATGGAAACATGGAAGTGATTTCCTGGGCCATCTCACACACGCAATAATATTTGTTTAGGATATCGGTAATCTGGTAGGATCATTTTTGAGTACCATAATTAGTTATTATTTTTTCTTTTGGAAGTTGCTGATGCCTCAGGTTGTAATTTGTTCGCTTGGGTAGGTACGTCTCGTGAAAGATGTCAGGAGCAGTGTTAATTTTAGTCTGAATTGAAATCTTCAATTCATACTGAAATTTGTTCACTTGCCGATTTTTCAATAACTATTCAGAATTTCGCTATTCTACATGGAATACCAGAAATGGTAAAGGCTAGTTATTCGGAAAGTATAGTTAGTTGCGGTTCATGAAAAAATCGCCGGAGTATCCCTTTCAGTGTGTAGCATATTCGGTGGCACTATATAGACCAGATTATTGCTGAAAACGACGCCTCCTGCCTAGAAGCCGCGGCCGTCAAGCACGCATACTAACCCTTTTTTTTTTTTTTTTTTTAGGAGGAAAGCGTCTGCGTACGCGCCATTACGCAGCCAGCGCCGCCGCCTTAGCGTAATGTCGTAAACCGAGAAATTCGCCTGGCCACGGTATATTGCGCAGCTTCGCCCAGGGCGCGACTCGAGGCAGACGTCTGCTTGGCTGCTGAGCGTGAAGCCCCAGCCAACCTCGTTTTCACGCCCGGCACGCGTGCGGAGGAGAGCCTCCGACGACCGAGCCCAGGACCAGAATGTCTGGGCGGACACGCGGCACGGGCGCCGCGCCATCTCGACGCACAGGTCACGCCAAGGACATGAACGAGCACCTTGCCGTTTGACTATAGTTTGGCGAGGGGCTGACTGACGTCGCTGCCCGTTACAGAGCGAGCTCTAATGAGTTGCATCTCAACCAGTGAGCCTTTTTAAGAGTTAAAAATGAGCTCAATTCGCCAAGAAAATAAAGGAAAAAAATATAGAATAGGCGTGAAAATGAAAGAAAGTTCACGTACTACAGGATCTCAAAGCCTTTCCACCACCTAGACGCCCCGTTTTTAATCCACTTTATTGAGGAGAGATGGAACATTCTGCATTCGTATGTGTGCCTCTATGCGATCATATATCTGCGTGAGCAGACCAAGAGGGAGAGAGAGAGAGAGAGAGAGAGAGAGAGAGATTATGGCAAGATATTTTTAGATCTCTGATTTCATGTTATTTGTTTTACCGGTAGCTACGTGCTACCAAACACTAAAAAATAATAAATTATAGCGAAAATAAAATTAAATGAGCAAATTCGATGTTAAAGCCAAAACCGATTAGTTTCAGAAGCGCCAAAATTCTCATCGATCAGAACGATCAGAACCCGGCACCATGAACGCCGCTTGGAACGGCAGCAGGGGTGGGCTGCATTAGATGGACGAGGCGGCGTGGTGTGAGAACGCGCGTAATTGAAGCGAGCACCTCGGCGGGTCCCGGCCCAACGCGAACAAGGCCAGTTTGGCGGTAGCCAGAGTGATGCATGTCCCTCCTCCTTCCCGGTCCTCTACCAATAACGCCTAGAAGACTAGGCCTGAGTACCACGTCATCGTGAGTGGTTCCCCGACCCCCTCCAAGACACGTATGCAGCTCGATGAGAGCCAGCGGCAGACGTCTAGGTGTGGACGCGGGCTGACGTCGCGTTCGTTGTGAGACGCTGCAAGACGCACTGGGAACGACGCAAGGAAGGCGGCGTATTGACGTTTGCAAGTACGGCCTCAGGGCGTCGCCATATTGCTCAGTTGGGGTGCGCTTGGGCGCGGCCATAATCCGATTACAACGCCTTAGCAAGGCTTCGTAATTGGATTACGACACGTCCAAGCGCACCCCAACTGACTCAGGGCGCCGCCATCGTGCTCAGTTCGGGTGCCCTTGGGCGCGGCCATAATCCGATTACGACGCCTTAGCAAGGCTTCGTAATCGAATTATGACGCGTCCAAGCGCACCCCAACTGAGCAAGATGGCGGCGCCCTGAGGCCGGACTTGGAAACGTCTATACCCACCAGTGATGACGTCAGGGGCAGGCCTCGTCTTGTAGCTGGTTCTACTGCCCTGGCTGTTCAGGAGGGCGCGTCCCTGACCTTGACGTGAGGAGGCGACGCCGCTGGTCCGCCGCTTTCTCCGCGCGTCGGGGCCCCCAGCGTCCGTCGGGGGTGAAGGTCTGTGCCTGACCCACTTCCAGAAGGCGGGGTCTATTTTCGGCGCCGCGATAATGCTCGCGATGACGACGATCCCCAGTTCGGCGCTTGACGGGCGGGCCGCGGACTCACTCAGCGCCGAGGACGCCTCCCAGCCGAAGAAAAACAGCGCGCGTCAGAAACGTCAACTCGGTCCGCTTAAAGCCCATTACAATGGCCGCCGCACCTGAGCCTTGCTAGCTTCTTTTTTTTAATTTTTTCACTAATTTTTAAACTTTTTTTTTTCGGGCTAACGTTTTCTGATTAGAAAAGTTAGAGGCTCTTCAGCGAGTGTTTTTTTTTTTTAATAGTATGAAAGGACGCAGTGACTATTATTTTTGGGCTAATTAATTGATTTCTCTAAACTGTCTAGAGGCGCTCTTAAGTCTGCCTAGATAGCGAGTCTCCAAGTCATCGCCACGTCCAGGGTGGTGAGACCAGATGTCCTGAGTAAATGTTCTGCCTGCTTTTGTCAGCGCCATTTTAGGTAAATGTACCGGAAATTTAAGAAGAAATCTGCGCTCCAACTACATTCGCACATTGCAAAGCAGGAAAACCAGAGATGGCAAAATTAGATGGCATTACACATCACATTTCTCAACCCGTAGGTAAGCGCCGAAAACACAGGCGACACTGAAGTAGACAGATAGGAGCGCCCCGGGCTGTCTGCTTCATGGTCCCTGTGTTTTTTTGGCGCTTACCTACCTGATCAGGAACCAACTGGCCCGAGTTGCCATTTTAATATATTTCTTACAACTGCGAAAATTTAAATAAATTACATTACGAATTACCTCAGACTAAAAGTAGTGACATTGCATTAAAATCACATTCCAAAAGTAATGAAATTACTTTGACATTACTTTTCAATAGCTTCAGCTAGTATTTCGTGCTAATTTGGCTATTTACAATGTATATAACAAAACTCGGATCTTCCTTTTTACACCGCAACAGCCTCATGCGCCTCAAGGTGAACTACACTGAACAGTCCTTCCGCTGGTGCACACGACAGAAGTGTTAAACATGATAAATGGCTTCTTCTTTGAATGCGCCTCAAAGACAGTCGACTGATTGGTTGTCGCTGTCCATTCAACGGTGAAGGTCCTTAGTAGAAGGGTGACATTATTCCGCCTTTCTAATTTTTGAAGAAGTTATAGTTTGTGTCAGTAACATAAGTCGGGTTTTCTAACAAGAAGTCGTTGTGTGAAATGTTTCCCTGCGAACTCGGACGCAGTCTAAAGGCCCGTTCACACAGTTGCGTTCGGAGCGACCACTACGCTTACGAACGAATGCAACCGGTTGGAACGACGAGTTACCATAGCAACGAAGCGCCAAACGGTCGTTTCGTTCGTGTTCGTTCGCAACGCAAGGAGTTGAGCCGTTTGCGTTCAGAGCGACCACTATGCTTACGAACGAATGCAACCGCTGCGACTTCAACGACAACTGTGCGCGACGTGTACACACACATGGAACCGCATGCAACCAAACGAATCAACAGCCAATGAGAAACGAGCTTCAGCTCTTGCTCCTAGCCAATAGTAAGCAACCCAGCTACGCTTACAAACATGGCGGACGGTTTCCTGCCCGACGCGAGGTCCACCTCACCGGAGCAGCCAGAGGTTTCGGCTACGGCGTACAGTCACGAAGATCTGCTGTGCGCCTACAATAGCTGTGTAAAGGCTGGTTCAAACATCTGATACGAACCCGTTATCCACGACTGGGTCCGTTGTGACCGGAACGACCGCTCTGCGCCTCGCGTACGCTCCCGCGACCAATGCAACAAACGCAGTGCGTCGGCAGCACGGCGACCGCCTCTCCGCCGCCGTCCGCTGTTGGGGTCGCGCTACCACTCACTTGCGTAACAGAAAATAGATAGACCACCTCCTATGACCACAAACTTTATTTTTTTATTTTTCAGGAAACGCTTGCAGGGTAGTGCATTAAAAAATAAAAAAAGATGCAGTACGCCGTCTTGCACGATCACGACTTTAATACACGACTTTGCCAACAGTACAAATCTCGCCACTCGCCTTTTCTACGATTATAAAAGACGATGTAATCTTAGCAGCGATATTGCAACGTAGAAATATAATTTCGTGATCCGATAGACGTTGCGAGCGAGACATTGCGAGCGTTCAGGATTGCTAACACTAATCACCTTTCTCGGGTGATGAAAACGCGTGAAAATTCGCATCCTTTACACGGTAAGCACCAGTAATACCTTGAACTTGAGCACACGCATGGAATGCGCCAAAAAAGAAATCCGGGCGATGTTCGAGGACACAAATGCTAAGAAAGCACCACTGTAGTCGGAGTAAACAAACACGACGGCACGGGCGTTTCTGCTGTCTTGAGTGTGCCGCCACGAGATCGCCGCACGAGTAGGTGGATCTTCCCTTCTAGTACGTGCTGGGTTATCATAACGACACACGACGAAAATTCGCAGCCAAGGATAGCGCTTTTACGCGGAACGATGAGCTTCCACCACGCCGTCCACGTCGACGAACACCACCGACGCCATGTTGTCATATTGAAGTAGCCCGGCACGACCGGCATGCAACGCGTGCGACCGAGCTCTCCTCGACCTCTGATTGGTCTGCCGCTCCCGTCGTTCCCGAACGTAACGAAAAAGTTCAGCCCGGCTCAACTCCTTGTGTTGCGATCGAACACGAACGAAACGACCGTTTGGCGCTTCGTTGCTATGGTAACTCGTCGTTCCAACCGGTTGCATTCGTTCGTAAGCGTAGTGGTCGCTCCGAACGCAACTGTGTGAACGGGCCTTTACGTTCGGGAACGACGGGAGCGACAGACCAATCACAGGTCGAGGAGAGCTCGGTCGCGCGCGTTGCATGCCGGTTGTGCCGGGCTCCTTGTATATGCAAACATGGCGTCAATGGTTATCGTCGACGTGGACGGCGTGGTGGAAGCTCATCGTTCCGCGTAAAAGCGGTATCCTTGACTGTGAATTTTCGTCGTGTGTCGTTAGGATAACCCAGCACGTACTAGAAGGGAAGATCCACCTACTCGTGCGGCGATCTCGTGGCGGCACACTCAAGACAGCAGAAACGCCCGTGCCGTCGTGTTTGTTTACTTCGACTACAGTGGTGCTTTCTTAGCATTTGTGTCCTCGAACATCGCCCGGATTTCTTTTTTGGCGCATTTCATGCGTGTGCTCAAGTTCAAGGTATTACTGGTGCTTACCGTGTAAAGGATGCGAATTTTCACGCGTTTTCATCACCCGAGAAAGGTGATTAGTGTTAGCAATCCTGAACGCTCGCAATGTCTCGCTCGCAACGTCTATCAGATCACGAAATTATATTTCTACGTTGCTATATCGCTGCTAAGATTACATCGTCTTTTATAATCGTAGAAAAGGCAAGTGACGAGATTTGTACTGTTGGCAAAGTCGTGATCGTGCAAGACGGCGTACTGCATCTTTTTTTATTTTTTTAATGCTCTACCCTGCAAGCGTTTCCTGAAAAATAAAAAAAATAAAGTTTGTGGTCATAGAAGGCGGTCTGTCTATTTTCTCTTACGCAAGTGAGTGGCAGCGCGTCCCCGACGGCGGCGGAGAGGCGGTCGCCGTAGGTCGCCGTGCTGCCGACGCACTGCGCTTGTTGCAGTGGTCGCAGGAGTGTACGCGAGGCGCAGAGCGGTCGTTCCGGTCACAACGGACCCAGTCGTGGATAACGTGTTCGTTTCAGATGTTTGAACCAGCCTTCACACAGCTATTGTAGGCGCACAGCAGATCTTCGTGACTGTACACCGTAGCCGAAACCTCTGGCTGCTCCGGTGATGATGATGGACCTCGCGTCGGGCAGGAAACCGTCCGCCATGTTTGTAAGCGTAGCTGGGTTGCTTACTATTGGCTAGGAGCAAGAGCTGAAGCTCGTTTCTCATTGGCTGTTGATTCGTTTGGTTGCATGCGGTTCCATGTGTGTGTACACGTCGCGTACAGTTGTCATTGAAGTCGCAGCGGTTGCATTCGTTCGTAAGCATAGTGGTCGCTCTGAACGCAAATGTGTGAACGGGCCTTGATCCTTTTCTATCAAGAACACTGGTTGACGCATGCCCGGTCCTTTCTCTCGAGGAGTATTCTTTCAAAACACCCGATGAGCCCAAGTTATTGAGCGTTGTCACACAAAGCGGGCTGGATGTTTGCTAGGCAAGAGCGTCGTCAGTTGAGGAAATGAATACATCGAGCTTCCTAAAATGTGCACTTTCCCAACAAACGGGCGGCGATATCTGCTCGTTTGCTTATTCCCGATTAAATTTCCAGAGGAAAGGCATGGGAAGTACCACGAGCAGCACCGCTAGCTTCAAGTCTTTTCCGACTACAAAAAGCATCTTTACTTACCGAGGCCAAGGCTACGCGCGAAACGTTCTGGGGCCTTGACGAGGCATTGGGATTAACTATTTATTCCAGTCGTTTGTTCACGACGGTCGAAGCTTACGGTGCGACCTTGCTCTGATAGCCGTCGTTGAATTGCGCTAATGCCACTTTCCCGACATTTCGCCATGTAAAATAACTTTTTTATAGCTCGTACTTGAATTATTTTATTTGGGACAAAAGCTATTTCAAACGTAATGAGTTATTTTCTCGAAATTACTACCCGAAAGTAATTAATTACGTTACTGCACTACCAACCTAGAAAAGTAATTAATTGCATTTCTCATAACCACAAAAAATAATTTAATTACTGTAATTTTATTACAGTAATGTCATTACAGCCATATCTGAGCAGAACCCAACATGAGCCCGCCGGGTTGGTCACAGCGTGTCTACGACATGGAAGCGGCGCTGACTGATGACTTCCTAGACAGACAAGGAGCCCAGAGTAACTTGTCACGAATAAATTATCTTGTACCCTACAAACGTGACAGAACACGAAGAAGCTCCCGGCAATGTATAGCGCTGGCTTCCTAGTAATACAAAAAAGGACGGTATATGGGTTTCAATTTGTATATGGCCATTATAGGGCCAAACCTAGCACTTCTCCCGTGCTCGTCCTTTCAACGTAGCCTCGATGAAAGAGAAGTGAGGCGCGAGCGAGCAGCCAAAGTGCAACAAAAGGGCAACAACTCTAAAAGAAGCGTAAAGCAGAAGTGTAACGGAAGTGCAACAAGGGAAACGTAATTTCCCCTGTAAATTTAGCGGGGAAATCGGTTCGTGTGTAATGTCCATGTGATCATGTGACTAAACAAACAATGTAGGCCCCAATTTAATTAGTGTACAACTAAATTTAGCGGAAAGTGTTCATGCGACGTCATCAGCGTGACGCTCGTCACGTGACACAATGACATCGCATTACGCCGTGTCGTCACGTGGCCACGTTTTTTGCCCCGATGATCGTCTGTCCAACGTAGCCTGCGGGAGAAGCGATGTGCCTGTGTATGCTCAGATTACTGCCTCGTGTGCTCTCTTACTATACTCCGTTTCACCTTATGTTGTACCGCAGACAAGGCTAGAAGCGCGAGCTCATAGCGTTGGGAGCTACTCTTAACGCACGAGAGCTTGTGCCGCCGAGATGTGCCCTAGAGCAAGGAGCTCGCGCTTGTAGCCTTTCCTGCGGTACATCATAAGGTGAAACAGAGTATATCTGTCTACAAGTGCCCCGAAAGGTGCAGCTCACAGGATACCCTTGAATGCTACGCATTTAGAGCGCATTTGGGATATACCAAAGATATGGTCAGTTTTTCGACAGAAGCGAACGGAGGCATTCAAAGGCCACAAGCGATGTGCCAGAGATTCCCCGCCCGACCGACCAACCGCCCATCGCACTGGATCTAGCTTCGGACCGCCTCACAAACCGACTCCTAGCCTTCTACCGCAGCTATGGAACTAGCTACAGCAGCCACCCGGAGTTCGAACCCTGTACTTTGCACTCGAGACTCCAGAGACCGAAACGAAGCCTACGCCATCGAGGCAGGCTTATTTTACCCCATCTCCTTTCTAATATTCTAGCACAAATGTCATCATCAAGTGTGTTCAAACTTTTACTATATACATTGGCGTTCATTTATCTCCTAATTTGTCCGGGGCTAACCACAATGACTCAATAACTGCCGAAACTTCCAGGACACTTGGTCATATCCGACGCTTCCTCCAGCCTGCCCCTCCGGCTCATTGGCAGCTGGTCTACGAGACTTTTGTCAACCCAAAGATAAAACACGCAGCTGCCATTTGGTCCCTTCATCAAATCAACCTGACTAATACTCTAGGATATCTTTACAATTGAGCTGTCCGTTTTATTCGGTCATACTATGTAAGCTCTGCCAGTGTGCCAATTCGGCCATGATGGCCTCCCTGTGCTTCCCCACTCTCGGTACTCAGCCGCTGAATATTGCGCCTTTGTCTCTTCCATGAGATCTTTTATCGCCTTCCACAACTAAAAAAAAACAACAAAAAAAAACCTTTTTTTTTTTTTTTTTTTTTTACAGATACAAGAACGTAATTTTGATGGAATTTTTGTGGTTGAAATAAACTTTAAGGGGATACTAATTGAAAACTGAAATATACCTCTTACGATCAGAAATAAGTTAAACATGATCAACAAAATCTACTCGCACGTTTGGATATGAACGGATGGCTATTCTTCGCTCCAAACGGCCGATTCCAGCGAGCGCTCGAAGAACAGCCATTGGAGAGCGCGATGAGTCTTGGAAGACCCGGCGCCCCCAGCGCGTTCGTGACGTCATGTTTAACTTCACGGGCAAGGCTACAGGAGGGTAGGCTAGCGTGGTTGTGAGTTTCGCCCCTCGGTGGCGTCAAAGCGTTACAACCCGGCTCTTTGAAATGTCTCACGATTGGTCGGCTGAGGCGAAAAAGTAGCCCCCTCAACTTCGAACTTCCCTCTCCCCGCTCCCTGGAGAAGTTGAATAGGCACGGAAGAGAAGGGGGATCCAGTTCGGCAAAGTTCGACAGCCTCCGCGCGCTCGGAGCTCGGCGCCGTACCTCCGGGGAGCGGCGCTGCTTTTGTGACAAGTTCTTCGCAACGACATTCGGGAATATCCACCAGGTGCAATCTGGTACTCGGTTTATTCGTTTTAAATATTATTCTGGTGTCTTTCGAACAGAAGATGGATGTATCTGTGGTGTGGCCAGAATGTTGTTTACTTTTTAGACAATAAAATAGAATCTAGGATTTCGTTGCAGTACCCCTTTAACTCCCTTATCTCTTAGCATACGTCGCACCCCTGGCTCCGCAATTACTTTTAACGAATCATTTCTGCACCTTGCCATAACTGAATGAAATAATCTGCCTCATAAAATAGTGTTCATTAGTTACCCCAGTTGTTTTAGGAATGCTGTATTGTCTGAAATTGTTACGAAAATCAGTCATGTGTTTTCGCAACAGCTACGGCTTTGTTTCAGATCCAAAATATATTTTTTATGTATTAGACACTGCGCGTGCGTGCGCGCGCGCGCGCGCGCGCGTGTGTGTTGTGTGTGTTGTGTGTGTTATTATTCTATAAGTATTTTTAACGCAGAATGTGTTTTATTGGCCGAAGTTCATGAGAAAACAGACATGAAGAACCATCACAAAGGATTGTCACGAAGGACCGTCCCAGGATAAAAGACCGTCACCAATCACGAAGGACCAGTCACGTGACTTCACGTGACTACGTCATGTAACCTGAAATCACGTGACGTCCATTTCCCCGCTAAATTTGGCAGGAAAATGAATGTCCCGTGACCACGTCATGTGATTCCACGTCACTTGGTCAATTTTCTCGCTAAATTTGGCGTAAAAAGAAATGTCACGTGACCAGGTTGCGTGACCTGAAGTCACTTGGAGTCAATAGATCTTTTGCAAAGCTCCGCCGCGCCGAAAGGAATGCCGAGAACGCAATCGCGGGCGAGCAATCTGCTACCCTTTTGCTTTCTTCAGTGTCACGTGGTAGATGCTGCGGGTGCAGAACTTGGCGCGCGTCCTTTTGGGATTTTATAAAAGTTCTATTTCCGGGAGGGGGTTCTGCGAAGTGGTAGTTCGCGCTCAACCTATTTTGTGCGCCCGTGTCTTAGTCAGCATGATCAAGCTCGTATAATTTCGTTCCTTTATTGCTTCCTCTACTCCTTAAGTAGTGACCCTGTTGGGTTTCTTAGGGGTTAAGAAATAAAATGGAACAGGTCACACACTATCGATTCCAAGGAGGTGGTCTCAAAAACTCTTGAAAAGGAGCACGTTGATAAATCAACCTAATTTCTAGCGAGCTCCGTTTTATCACTTACAAATTAACAGCGTAGCTCCTCTAGGCATTATTTCATCCAGAGGGAGCTAGTTTGCTTCGATAACGTTTCAATGCATTAATAGTCATATAGCGAGGAAGAAGAAAAAACAAAAACGTCGTTCCTTTTGCGCTCGCTAACGGAGACGGGAATACTTTCATTAAAATCACGGTGTCATCTAAAAAAAGTTGATTTGACGTGCGCCGACCGAACACACAACCCTGGTTTTGTACTCGTTCAACCTCCCCCCCCCCCCCCCCCATTTTTTTTTTTGTTGATGTGTATACTACAAGCGCAAAACCGGGAACTTTATTACGGCGTTTTCCAAAACGCAGAGATCATATATTTTAACAACGCTAACAAGCGCCGACATCCTTGAAAACCAACCGCTATCTGTTTCTGTATTTAGCGACTGGTATGCTCGAGACGACATAAGCCGGTGACCGGTCCTTCAAAACGCACAGTAGGAAGACGCGTCGAGCGATGCAGATTTGGCAGAGTTCCTCGCTTCCGCCCAAGTCGCTTTCGTAACGTCTCTCCCGGGATCCGGTAAGCTCTGCCAAAGATAGACGCCGCCCCGTCCACTCTAACGAGCGTTGTGGGAAAAAAATAATTAAAAAAAAATCTTCGAGGCGTTGCGACTTTACAAGGTTACCTTGTTGCTAGTGTGCAAGCGAACCGTTTTAAAACCATGTCGTGGCAAATCGGCACCTGGCGACTAGCAGCGCTCTCAAATAATGTTGACACTGGCGCTTTCAGAAACGCAGGGCGTATTATGATCCTCGCTTTGCCATTTGTTCTTAGCGTCTACATTCTTGTTGCGAACCAATAGGAACTGCTCGGGGCGGTACTTCACTGCAGAGTATACGTCGAAAAACGACAGCAATACTCGTCTTCTATGAAGGCAATATTGCTCCGGTTAAATTGGGACGAACCCTGCAGCGGGTAACTAAGCATCAAATGTCCGCGCATCATCGTTCAATAAATATGCATTGATCCTTCACTTCTTTTGTCTCTTTATTGTTCTACTCGGTAAAGATGTAGCGCTGCCATGACGATGGAATATGCCACGCCTCGTTCGATAAGATATGGTACGCGATGGGGAGAGAAGGACGGCACGTTTCCCTCACTCTCCCGTGCATGGGCGTGTGTTTCGATGTGACGACCGGACATTTTCAGAGGAGGGTGACTTATTAAAGAACTGCTACTATATTTACAAGGTTTGGACGACCTTTTGCTTCTAAAACTGCGCAATCATTGCAGCATGTCACATTCATGGCACTTTATATTAGCTGAACTGATTAAGAGAAGACCAATGATTAGAGTTCAGAGTTCATCGTGGGGTATTACGATTCTTAGATGGCAATTATTTTCGTCTTAAAACCCCGCATTGACTCTGAAATGTCTCGAACTTTGTTTCTGAACAAAGCCCTCGAGCTCTTTTTTTTACATGCAGCCACGAAAAACCAAATATTTTAGCTTACGGCAGGAGCCCCAGGATGAGTGGCAGAAATAACACTGTACACAAAAGAGCGACCTGCGCTGGGACACCGAGGATGACATTCTTGTAGTGCCAAGGTGAACTGACAACCCATGAATGTAAAGCGCCGTTCCCACACTTGCAACCGAGTAAGACAGCGAGAAACAAGACCGGTTATTAAGCCTCTTGCGAGGGCGGAGGAGCAGATGCGCTGCTGCGGAGCAGGTCCTAAGCCGTCGTAAGAGGCTTAAAAACCGGTCTTGTTTTTCACGGTCGTACTCGGTTGCACGTGTGTGAACGGCCTTAAAGCTCCTATTGGGAGCGTGCGACATCTAAAGAAGGCACGCCGATCCGTCTTGGTAGTGTGCATCAACAACAGCAAGGAGGTTAAAAAAAAAATGAAAGCCGTTTACAACTCCCTGTAACGCCGAATTAGAGCGCAGCTCTTGAGGAGGAGGGGAAGGCACGGGGGGGGGGGGTCACGTGACCTCGGTGGGGGGTGGGTCACGTGACCTCGAGGGGTGGGGGGCGGAGAAAATTTTCCGCTAAATCTAGCGGGGAAAATGTTCCGCTAGATTTAGCGGGGAAAATTTTCCGCTAAATTTAGCGGGGAAAATTTTCCGCTAGATTTAGCGGGGAAAATTTTCCCCTAAATTTAGCGGGGAAAATTTTCCGCTAGATTTAGCGGGGAAAATTTTCCGCTAAATTTAGCGGGAAAAATTTTCTGCTAGATTTAGCGGGGAAATTTTTCCGCTAAATTTAGAGGGGAAATTTACCCATCATGCACCGCGCGGTTACGCCGACGGCGACGGCGACGGCGACGGCGACGCCGACGCCGCTCAAGCCGGAAACGGGCGCCTAAAGGCTGAACTCCATGGGACGAATTATGTGACGAATAATTGGCGAACGCCGCCCGACGGCACGCTCGCTTTGCGCGCGACGTAGCAGCCACTGTGTTGATTCCACGCGCAGAGCAAAAGCCGCCGGGCGGCGTTCGCCAGTTATTCGTCACATAATTCGTCCCATGGAGTTCAGCCTTAAGAGCTGCGCTCTAAAATAAAGTTGGGTTGTCGGTTGTAAAATTTGTTCGTAGCGCTGCGCTCGCTTCCGTGTGGTAGGTTGCAAGAGGCATGCACCTAAAGGCCCGTTCACACACTTGTGTTTGACTACAAATGACTCAAACAAGACCGGGTTTTAAGCCTCTTGTGATGGCTTACGACCAACTCCGCAGTGGAGCATCCGGTCATGAGGCATCGCAAGAGGCTTAAAATCCTGTCTTGTCTCAGTCGGTCCTACTCGGTTGCAAGTGTGTGAATGGGTCTTAAAGTGATGGCAGCCATCTCTCTGTGATTGGACGATAATAATCTAGGGACTGCATAGGGACTACCTCTTGGAAATCGCCTTAGGGAATACGTTGGCTGCCAGCTTCGTGCATAGATGATGATGATAGCTACGTACGCCACCGGAATGGGCCTTTCGCAGTGTGAGCGGCTGCAGAAATCATTCCTGCTATCCTTCCGTGAGGGCTTCGTTTCACCGGCATGAACCGCATGCATTGCATGAACGTCGCAGTAACGTGAATTAATATACGCTCTCAGTTTTCTAAGGGTAACCGTGTTGCGCAAAGAAATTTCGCCCCTTGGCCGTTGATTGTCTGGACAGCTTTTTCTGCGGCACCGTTAGATGCAGGGTGGTAAGGGGAAATTCTCATTCCCCGAATGCCGTTCCTGTTCAGGAATTCCGTGAATAAGCAACTTGTGAATACTGGTTTGTCGTCACTGACAATCAGTTCAGGCAGGCCACGCGTTCCAAATATTGTTCGCGGACAATTTACTGTGTCCTCCGCCGAAGGTGACGAAACGACCATCACCTCCAGCCGCTTCAAATAGGCATCCACAAGGACAAAAAACAAAATAATGCCCATGAAATGGACGAGAGGCCCGACCACGGTTTTTCCGGAAATGGCTAGGGTGTTGTTGGCACTGGTTGCGGCGCTCGCTGGTTTACTTGGCACACTGAATAGCAAACGACCTTTTGCTTGATGTCTTCGTCGATACCAGGCCGCCAAACGCGACTTTCTAACCATTTTCGTTTTAACGATTCTCGGGTGTCCCTCATGAAGGAGATTCAGCACGCTTTTTCTCAGTGACTTCGGAACAACCACTCTCGGAGCCCATAGTACGGAGCTGTCCTGCACGCTGAGCTCTTCTGTCTTATTTGCTTTAGTAGGGCCTCCACTCCGGGGTACCAGGGAAAGTTGATGCAGCCCATAGCATTTCTTGCACTTTTTACAAGAAGGGATCTCGATCCGTTGCTCTTGCGTCACCTTCGGGAGAAAGACATGTGTAGTCATGTTCCAGCATGAAGATATCTGCAGGCTTGGACACTGTATATCCTCTTGCTGACAGTGGCAGTCAACTCAATGCATCTGCATGACCCAGGAGCTTTCCGGGACGGTAGGCCGAGTCGTAGCTGTAGTTTGCAAGTTTCAATGCCCACCTTTGGATTCGTGGGGAGCACTGTGGGGATTTCCTTTGTCAGCTCCTCACAGCCCCAGTAGCGGCTTGTGGTCTGTGACTACCTCAAAGTGTCTACCCCATAAGTATTGGTGGAAATTAGTTACCGCTACACCAGTGCAAGGGCTTCTTTGTCAAGGTGGCTGTTGTTTTGTCCAGCCGCCATTCCCCGGCGTGATGCGACTGCGATGGGCTTCTGCTCGCCCATTAAATTCCTATGTGCCAGAACAGCGCCAATCCCGTTGGGTGAAGCATCGTGAGTTAATACAATGTGCTTCGTAGAGTCGTAATGCACGAGGACACCAGCAGAAGTCAGCAGTTATTTGCTCTCCTGCTCTTTCGACCAATTCCAGCATGCTCCTTTTACAATCAGACGATGCAAAGGCTCCAGGACGCTTGATATTTTAGACTGAAACCTTGTATAAAAGTTGATGAGGTGATGAGGATAAAGAGCTGCAGAGCTTATTAAAGCTCTGCAGCTCTTTGGTGTCTTGTGAACTTGGTGCCTTTACGATTGCTTTTACCTTACTCTGGAAAGGGTAAGGCCGGCGTGAGCGATCAAACGCCCAAAGTACTTCACTTTTGAAGAGATAAACTCACATGTTTTCCAACTTCAACTTCAGGCCTGAATTTGTGAGTCATTAAAGTACCTTTTCGAGGCTTCTCGTGTGGTACGTCATTCACTACCCTTATCAAGATGTCGTCGAAGAAGACGACCACATGCTTTAGGTCGCAAAGCAGATTTTTTATTTATCGTTGGAAAATTGCAGGCGCCGATGATACACCAAAAGGTAGCCTGGTGTTCTCAAACAATTCTTTTTGCTTGTTGAGTGTTACGTACTTTCTTGAGGCTGTAGATAGTATAACCTGCTGGTATGCATCTTTGAGATCAAGTTTGCGAAACTTGACCTCTCCGGACAGCTTCATCTACAGCTCTTTGACTCTCGGGATCGGATACGTCTCTACACGGGCCGCTGCATTTACGGTCACTTTGAAATATCCACAAAAGCGCACCCGACCGTCTTTCTTGAGTACCGGTACAATCGGTTCCGCCCAGTTTGTCGTCTTCACTTGCTGCATAAATCCACCCCGCTCAAGTCATTGAAGCTCCTGGGTCACCAGATCTCGCAGTGCAAAGGGAAATGGTTGCGGTTTGAAGCAGCGTGGCTGCGATCCATCTGGGACGCAAATCTTGGCTTCCACGTTCTAAAGCAGCCTTAGTCCTTCGGAGAATACATCTGGGAACTTGCGAACGAGACCCTCCAGCGAGGTGGTGTAGATGTTGACAATGTCAGCAACTGGAATTCCAAAAGCATGAATCCAGTTTCGTCCTAGCAGAGTCGGCGAGGTTCCGCTCACAACGAACAAAGGAAGGAGAGCTTCACGATTTTTGTACTTTACGGGGACCTCGGCGCTTCCTCGAACCGTGTGAGCTTCCTTTTTTAGGGGAGTACCACCTAGGAACACAGGAGGTCTGTGGGTCCGTAGAACGACGTGTTTTAGTGCCGTTTCGCCATCACACCTAGCCCGTCGGCCAAATAAAGAAACGAAAAGATTAAGAAGGTCGGCGCAGCTGTATCAGACAGATTCACCTGGTGGGGCCAACTCTACCGTATTAGGCAGATTCGTGGGAAGGGGCAAGCTGCAGCAAGAAAGAGGCTCCGAGGAACAGAGCCTCCTTCAGCGAGAGAGTCTCCGGCTTCCGCCCCCCCTCCCCTTTTCAGGGGCTTCGGGACCGGCTTATATAGCCTGCGGGAAATGGACGCGCCCGAAGTATGTTGTGTGTCTTAGTCTACAGATGGGTCGCGTCCAGAAACACTCCCAAGGATGTGCCAGTAGCAGATTCATCCAAAAGGGCGAAGAGGCATCGCCCTCTTCGATGAATGCGGCCTCGCCTCGTATCTGGGAGGTCGCCACCATCGCGGTCCCCACGACCTGCATGTTCTAGGCATAGACAGGGAGACGGGTTGCACGTGGTTCCCACACTCCTCCCACCCTAAAGCTAAGGTTGGACTAAAAACAAAACTGGCCCACCGACTCTAAAAAGAAACTATTGCGATTGGTACCGACCCCCATAGTCCGGGGCTAACAAATACATGTCTTCAGAGACGCTCCCGGCGTTAAGTCCGCAGCTCACCGTGGCGCAGGAGCAATACGATGTCTCGGCCGAAGTCCAGGAAAGACGACGCACTCCGTCGTCGGCGTTGGTGTCGGCACGAGCGCCCACCCGCAGGGCCGCATTAAGGCTGAACTCCATGGGACGAATTATGTGACGAATAACTGGCGAACGCCGCCCGACGGCACGCTCGCTTTGCGCGCGACGTAGCAGCCACTGTGTTGATTCCACGTGCAGAGCAAAAGCCGCCGGGCGGCGTTCGCCAGTTATTCGTCACATAATTCGTCCCATGGAGTTCAGCCTTTATGCCACGTGCAGGTGACTTGCAGGCAGGATCCGGGCATCGGGACGAAAATCCGCAGGTTGGAGCAGCAGCAGGGTTGCCAAGACGGCGAAGTGTGTCACGGAATTGCACTTAAGTTCTTGTGCAATGGCACCAAGTCTCCAGCGCCAGGTTCCCAGGGTTGGAGACAGAACCAGGCAGCGGTATGACAACTGACGCCATCTTGGTCAACAGCGGAAGACGCTAGCTTTTCGGACCGGCAGGGGGACAGGCAGCGATGATGACGTTGCCCCGGCATTATATTCCTCCTCGTGGGCCGCGACATTGCCCGTTAGCGGCGAGATGTTTTGGTGGCGCCCTCCTATGGTTCCCTCTCGTGACGTCATTACCTTGCGAACAACAAGTTCGATGGTGTTTGTAAATAGCATGGTGGAAGCTTGAAATCATTGCGTTCTCAAAGCAACACTGCCAACACCATCAAATTTAAATTTCTTACATTCCTCTTATTTCCGACGATGATACATCCTTTGCTGACGTCAAAGTCCGCATTCGGCAAATCGTGGAAGGCCGACCACAGCGACGCTTTCGATGGCTCACGTCGCCATGGAATGCAGCCTGCGCTCTACCCCCTCTCCCGTTTTTTCCCCAAAGAGGAACCTTCTAAAATTCCGAGCAAGGTCGAGCCGTCCAGTCGAAGATACTCGACCAATTTCTGGGCGCACAAGGCGCCAGAGGTGGAAAAAGGCAGAGACAAAGGTGTCTTTTCTGCTGTGAGTCACGTGCATCGCACTGGCTCGGCTTGCGTAGTTATTGTAAAAATAGTTCCACGATCTCGCTTAATGTGAACAGGAACCAAGCTGACTCGCGTTTTCCCGGACAATAGATTTGTCGGTGACCGTTAGACGAGGCAAAGTCATTTGTAGTTAGTGCCTCATCTCTTCGATTTGCGGGCGCAGTGAAACATCAAATGTGCCACCCTGTCCTCTCTTGTGATATTGAAACAATGCAGCGCTGCAACCGGGCAAGTTGGCCAACATTGTTATTTTCGAAACATGTTAGCTTTTACTTTAGGCTAAAACACAAATGCCTGTGGCCTAACTAACAACCTAACTTCGAAGAGCCTTATACCCTTGTTACACGGGCAAACTTAACTGCAGTTACGCTAAGCCACAGTCAGCGCACAATACTTACCGACAGCATTCTGCGGCTATGTAGTCAAAGCTATGGGCGAACGTGCGCTTGAGCATCTCGAGCATCTATCGAGCAGTGCACGCGCGCTCTTCACAAGTTATAGAATAGCTGTCCGAAAGTATACTGCGGCATCTGTGGTGCCGCGAAACAGCAGTTAAGCTGAGTTAACCGCGGTTAAGTGTGCCCGTGTAATACCCTACTTACACGGGCGCTCTCAACTGCCATTGAGTCAACGACAGTTGACTCAATCGCGATCAGCCGGAGTTACACGGCGGCGCCAACTGTCATCGAGCCGCTAATGACAGTTGAGTTCACCTGAGCTCCCCTAGCTCAGTTCAACTGAACGGACTTCCCCAACGGAGGTAAAATGGCGCCTGTCCGCGGGACCTCTGCCGCCGACCATCGTTTCCGAGACACTTACTGTTTCGGAATGCAGGGGGAGGCGTCTAAAAAGAATCGTAGCAGCAAAATATCCAGGAAGGAATAGATTTAGGCGTCCGAGCTGCCGCTAAAACGATCCCGGCTAGCCGGCAAGCCACCAACGAGCGAAGATGGCGGCGGGATCAGCTGTGTGAATGGACAAATAGTAATAGGTGTACCCATCGTAGCGGGCGGTAGCTTGCTCCACCTAGCCTAAAATATGCGCAACTCAGCCCTGAATCTGCTTTGGTACTGGTGTAAACGCCGCTAAAAAGCAACAAGGTATTGAACATAATGTACGATATACTTATAATAAATAAAATATGTTTCTCCGAGTAAATTACTTTAACAATTAGACTGATCACGTGGCACAAGAACTAGTTTCCTTTTAGCTTCAACTGGGTTCTGGAGAGCCGTGTAGCACCATCTCAGTTCAGTTCAGTTCAATCACAGTTGGGGCCGATAACTGTGATTGAACTCAACGACAGTTCAAAGCGCCCGTGTAACTAGGGTATAACAGGGGTATTAGAGCCGTGTGCTGCCCTGGCCAACGCGAACCGTTGGGTTCGCGTTGGCCAGCCGCGCGGGCCAGCACCAAATCCACCTCCCAGCCGCGCAGGGCAGTCACTTTGAACTGCAATGTTCGTAGGGGCCAAGCGTCGTAGCACGAGTTTAACCGCATCAGCAAGAACAGAAACCGATACCAAATAAAAACCCCGTTCCATCGCGGTCCCCACGACCTGCATGTGCTAAGCCTAGATAGGGAGACGGGGAACACGTGGTTCCCACGACAGGTGTCAGGTCTCCGGAGTATTCTCTCAGGATGCTAACTTTTGAAAATGGCGCTCGGAAATGTATTTCCTCCATTACAGAGTCGCCGGCCCATTGTCTAACTCAAACTCCACGAATTTGCCTTGAGCAATAACCGTTAATATAATCGGTGTAACGTGCGACCTTTCAAATGCCATATGTTGTACGTCGGCTGGTCATCGTCACTGTCCTGATCGTCGGAGTCATCCAGACTGAACTGGAACTGCCACTGCAGCTTTCATTGGTCTTCGCCTTGGTGAATCCCATAGTCCTGCATAGCATTCCTGCCCCTCTTGACACAACTTGACTCGTCGCATGGCCTTGCTGTACAGACCGCAGTCAAGTGGTCAATTTTCTTGCAGTTGTGGCATGTCATATTATAGTAACGACATGCGGTTGAACTATGTGGTTTCCCGCAGCGGAAGCATCGAGGCTGTGGGGCCTGCACTGACAGGCGGTTTGTCTCGACAGCTGATGTCGTCCCAGTTTGACTCGTAATTTCTTGGGAGTCTTTTGTCGCTGCTTCTATGGCTAGAACAACATTGATCGCTTTTTCAAAAGTCAGATCAGCATCCTCTAAAAGATGGGCCTGCATGGTTATCATTATTGATTGCGCAGACTAGCTGATCTCGAAGCATGTCGCTGAGGACAGTGTTGAAGTCTCAGGAGTCTGATAACCTCCGAAGTGACGTATTGAAGTCGCTCACAGTCTCTCCTTGCTGACGAACTTTCGAGCGGAACTTGAGGCACTCGACGATTATGGAGGGTTTAGGAGCGTAATGTCAATTTATAACCTCAATAATCGTGGTAATGGCAACCTCCCAAAGTCTCTTCGGAGCAAGGAGAGTCTTAAGAAGTGAATATGTTTGTTTGCCACAATTTAACGAAAATACGGCACGCTTCTTTGCTTCCGTGATGTCATCAGAGATAAAGTACTGTTCCAGTATCTCCACATATTCTTCCCATTTGTCTCTAATCTCTGGGAGAAACGGTTTGAGCTTAGGCATAGCGAGACCATCGAAGATCCAGAAAAACACTTGTCTTCCCAAGAAATTTTGGGCTTCTTAGGCCTGGTCCAGGGCTTTACTCGCGTAGTATGTTTAGGTTACCTCGTCGCCAGTGTGATATTTCCAGTCAATATTATTAAGAAGGAGCCAGAACTCAGCGTGCGTTTGGCTGGCAGCGCAGCCAAAGCTCGGTCTGGTGCACGGTGTAAGATATCTTACACCGTGGTCTGGTGCGAGCATCCTCGTCGTCGTCCTTTATTCAAGACCGGTGCGTGCCTCAATACATAACAGGCAAGGCACGCGGCTATTGGCAACGTGCGCGGTCGAAAGCGTCGCTGTGGTCGGCCTTCCACGATTGGCCGAATGCCGAGTATGACGTAAGCAAAAGATTTCTCATCGACAGAAATAAGAGTAATGTAGGGACTTCAATTTTTACGGTGATGGCAGTGCGGGTGTCAGCGCAATGATTCCAAGCTTCCGCCATGCTCATTACAAACACCATCGAACTTGTTGTTCGCAAGGTACTGACGTCACCAGAGGAAACCATACAAGGGCGCCACCAAAACATCTCGCCGCTAATAGGCTCGTCCCGCTACGAAAACAAGCACACGCACAGCACTTCCGAAGGCGCGTACTTGCGACATTTGTTTGCTGCAAACTACGTCGGTTGAGGAGATCTTCTTCTAAACACTTATGTAAAGTCGAAACGACTTGCATTTTCAGGAATGCAAGTCGTGGTGGGATGGCAAATGTCCTCTTCTTCTTGAACAAGAAGAAGAGGACATTTGCCATCCCACCCTGAAGAAAAGCGGTCCCCGCTTGAAATGTTGGTACAGTAAAGGCCTTCTTGGAACTCCAACTTTCGTTTTACGTCCAACCGGCCCGTTGAACCCTCTCACCGTGTATATATATATATATATATATATATATATATATATATATATATATATATATATATATATATATATATATATATATATATATATATATATATATATATATATATATATATATATATATATATATATATATATATCAGTTGTCGATTTATATACTATTACGACACGGAGATACAAATTTGCAACCAACCTTTCACACGTCAATCATCTATCCTGCCAATAAGATACGTAGGCCCCGTGTAACCACGGCGCGGGGCTTAGCGGGCTGCACTCTCCACATTCTGCACCAAAATTTTGTTTAGCGGCATATTTATTGCAAAAAAAAAATATATATTTTCGTGCTATTTTTTAAATATACTTGTCCGATATCTACGGTCTTCAGAAAAACAAATATTTCATAATTCATTTCAGGCCTCCTTTAAGTTCGGGCTACAGCTCGCGGCTCGTATTTCACTGTTGCCTCCTACTCGTTCAGCCACCTAATGTTATCAGTATATCGCGGCAGTACCTTCCGCGTGTTTTCCATTTACGCGCAGGTTTTTTCTAAGAGGAAGCACTGCAGTTTGTTCGGCAGCCATAGTTTAAGAGGAATAGAAGATGAGTTGCCGGATGATTCAAAGAATTGTTTGAAAATACGCACTTTTCCCGACACGCTTTTCTTTCTTTTTTCTTTGGACCGCAAACTCGGAAAAGGAAGGAAGAGAAAAACAAAAACAAGAAATTCATTTTTATTTCAGTGCGAGGCGAGGAGTCAGTACGCAGGCTTGCCGCCGTTTGGATGCGTTCCCCGGCAATCACGTAAACGTGTTATGGGGAAAGTCACGCATACGACCTCGAATTATACTGTATACCCAAGAAAAGCATGGACGCTAACTAAAATAGCAACCTCTCCGACATGTTGCGCTCCTTGAAAATGGCTCACGCGTATTACATAAACAAAATGTAATTCAAAATATCTCATAAGTTGGGTTAAGCTCAAAATATAAATAACCCGACAGAGTCATCGCGAACATATTGAAAACATTCGTGGTGCAATGTTAGTCTGGAGCATGCGAAAATTAAAAAAAGTACATATAGTACAATCATGATTGATAATAAAAAATAGAAAGGAAAAGCGGCGGAAGATGTAAGAGTAATCCGGTTTCAGATGTAAGAAAGTCCCAGGTTTTTAGCTACTATTCTAATAACACATCAAGCCAAAATTGGCGCGTCTTTTTTAACCTATTCTTAGGCGCTACAGTGAGCTGCTCCAGTTATGCCAGAGTTGAAGGATCAACAACGGGACATAGAAAGAGCCGTTTTATTATCAACGGCGAGACGTTTGCAATGGTGATGATGCAACGTGCTCTTAATTGTGGGGCCTACAAGCCCCATTGTAAAGAACAGTATACGGAGGCGCAAATATTATTGTCACCAAAATCAAGCGGAGGGCAGGTTCAATTTGACTCGCTACATTAGCCGCTACCGAATCGAGAGCTGAGCCGAGACATGGGTGACGAACGAACGCTTTGCGGCGGAAACGTCATGTACGTCTGCTTTTGCATAGATAATGCGATGAGCCAATCACAGAAATCGTACAGAGTGCATCGGCACACCACGAGGCATATTGACTGTTTGGCTCGAAAGCGTAGTTTTTGCAGGAACAGTGAGCTTGAATTTTTACATGCTCTATTCGCTGGACGCTTTTTTTAGTGATTGGTCAACGAGGAGCTCTGCGGCTACAAGACGCGCGGGCATTTTTTAGTGCGTAATATAATTTGGCGATAATGACCGTTCTCACAGCCACTTTCATTCCGCCACTTACGCTGCCGCCGTGCATCGTGGGATCTGTAGATTTTATGCACGCGCTGCAACCCCGCTCAAGGTCTGCGCTAGCGGAGAACGAATCGGCACGAACTGTCTAGTGCACTGGCGCCTGCCTCCAATGAACTGCAGTTGTGGCGGCGTCACGCATGAGTAGAGCGCTTAGCAGGCACCTAGCCAGGATTTTGATTCGGGGGGAAGGGAGGGGCCCTCCCATTACAAAATGCTGTCTGAGGGGGAGGGAGGAGAGGAGGCCTCAGCAAAATGAAAGATTTCGGGGGGGGGGGGGGGAGGGGGGGAGGAGGGGGTGCCCGGGCCCCATGCCCCCCCCCCCCCCCCCCCCCTCCCGGCTTCGTGCCTGGCGCTTAGTGACATCGGTCTATTCTGAAGGTGCAGTGATGAAACAAACTAGCTGCACGTTACTATAATCGTCAAAGCAAGCAGCGATTAGGAAACACGGGGTTTCGATACAAAACGGATACGGAAGTTTTAAATGAAATGTCGATAGGTCAACAACATACTGTAAACGACTTAATTTTCGCGGGCTCCAATTTTCGCGAATCGGGCCAAAGCTGAAAATTTGAAATTATTCGCGGGTTCTAATTTTTGCGAAGCAAGTGTAGCTTCCGTAGCTTTCACATATTGCCCGAATTGTTCGCGGGACGTATTTTTCGCGTTTGCAGGCGATTCGCGAAACTCGCGAAAATTAGGTCCTCGCGAAAATTTAGTCGTTTACAGTATTTGGTCATCGTTATTTAGTAGGAAGTTTCGCTATTTCTTTCTTTGTATGTTCTCTTTCTCTGGAGCGCGAGTCTCTCACGGAAGACCTTCCATCATCGACCAGCGTCGGCGTCTGCATGGCTGGAGCCGAGGGTAATAACGAAGCTTCCTCTCAGGAGCTCTGGCAAGGCTCCGGAAGGCGAGGCCGCCAGTTCGTTGCTTTTAAAAGCCCTCTCCTTGCGCTAGTGCTCGCTCAAACAAAGCATTTCGCGGGCCTATGCTGTCGCGCCTTTCCCTAGAGGGCGCAGCATTCAGCGAACGCGAGATGCTACGCTTGGCGTTCCGCGCGCCACGCGCAGGGAAGTGCTCGCGCGAATATTTCCTAGAGCGCGTTTGAAGTTGAGTTGCATGATTGAGTCACCGTGACGGACGGAGGCGAACACTCACGCTGCACTGGGAAACAGGGGCTAATTTAACCTGAGCGCGATTACTGAGGTAGGTACTTACACGAGGTCGCATAGTTTGCACGTGTTTTAGGCCTATTTGTGATTAATATGCTGTCATCATTTAAATTTTGCGCTGACCGTTCTTATGACTCGTCCCGGTGCCGGCTTGCTCAGTTTGTTGAGGATTTCAGCGAGGAAAGTGCGTTTGCTGCACAGACACACGGTGCGAGCAAAAAGAAGATAAAGTCACGTACCGGTGCTCCGAAGCAAAGTTAATTCAGAAATCTGAAATAGTCACTACATTCCTCGATATGTACTATTCTCTAGTGTCCGTATTGGCTCAGCGGGAAAAAGCTGTCCACGTCCATCTCTTTTTTTCCAGCGAAACCGAGTGGTTATTTGAAACATGGTAACGATTTTACTTCTCATTGGCTGAACTGCCTAAGGCTAAATCAATGCTTGGCGTTCCGAGTGCATCGCGGTAAAGTTAGAAGGAACTTCTAAGTCAGGGGAGGAAAAAAAAATGACGGATCACTCGTTGATTTAAGTCGAAATGACGCGAAGTGACCTATCGCGGCGATGCGTCATAAAAAGAAGAACAGTGCCTTTCTTTTATTTAATATGTAGAACCGTTCCAGAACATTTTAACGCAGGTGTTTAAGGGATGAATTTCATGTGAACAGCGTGACGCGAGATTTTAAAGAAAAATTGTTACACGTAGGTCAAAGCAAAATAAAACATACGAGGTGTCTCTTTCTAAGCTTAACCGATTTGTTTCAAAAAGCGTTGAAAGTTACAATAATCCGGCTTGTGAAGGTGAGTTATACGGCCAGGGACAGAATATAGGGGAATAATCGTCACGATAAATCGAATAATTAACCAAACATTGTTTGTGAACTTTTTTGTTAGTAAAAACAGGCATATGGTTCCAATTCGAAACCTTCTGAGCGTCATAGAACACCACTAAATCAGTAATTTTTAAAAATATTTTGAGCTCGATCGAGGGACAGTAGTGCGCTAAATTTATCATTCGTGCAACATAAATCAGGCTGGGTGAAAAAAACGCGGATAAAAAGAGGCGGAAAAACCGCAGGGGGTCGTTATCCCACCAGACACCTTGCTCCTGCAGCACGAGTAGGAACTTTAGCGCTCCACTCGTGCTCCCCCCGTGCTCCGTCTTTCTCCTTTTAACTGATTTAGTGGTTTTCGATGACCCTCAGCAAGTTTCTTATGGCCGTGTAACTCATCTGCACAAACCACTTTTGTGTATCTCTCACGTTTAAAAAAAAAATGGTTAGGCTTAAAATGAAACAGCCTATAGCAGGATGTTCATAAGCATGCAAAGCATATACACGGCAAGGTTAGTCATAGTTAATCATACTTAAACATAATTAGCGAAATTTCCCACGCGGCACAGCGATAATCGAACCCGGGATGCAGTCCGGCGCCTTGGCTCGGCGTCACGAGGAGGAGGAGAACAGGAGCGCAAGCAGCTGGACCAAGTAGAAACCACGGGAACCTGCAATAGCAGGTGTCGGTCAGGCTTCAGCGCACGCGGCTGGCTCCCGATTGACGTAGCTGCTCAAGTGATCCCACAACGTCATGAATCCTGAAGAAATTTGAAATTGTCTCCCTGATAAACCCCGAGAGCACTTGAGCGTATCGTGCGCGCAACGCACCCAAACCATACCAGCCCGTAACAAAACATCAATCATAGCGCACGCACAACACGTTCTGCACTCCCCAAAAAACAAAGGCAAGCTCAATTTTAAAGCTTGAAATGCTTTTTAAGCGAACCCCCTATTCCAAAATTCTGTCTGTTCATCCTACCGTACATTTCCCGCTAAATGTAGCAGGAAAATTGTCGTCACCTGACCTTACGTCGCCTGACCTGTACACCAAGTGGGGAAATCGACGTAATGTTACCTGAACATCAATTCAGTTTCTTCGCCATATATAACAGGAAAATTGACGTCACATAACCTAAACGCCAATTTCATTTCCCCACTAAATTTAGGGGGGGGGGGGAAACTCGACATCACGTGACCTATAGAACAATTTAGTTTCCCCACTAATTTTAGCAAGAAACTAAACGTCACGTAACACACCAATTCCCTCTGCCTATCCCTGTCTTTTCCCCTCCCTTTCTTTCCCACTCCCCGAGTGTCCTCCCTAGCCCTCCCTCCTCCCTGATCCATGTCTCCCCATTCTTCTACGGTACCCTCCCTCTTTCCTTTCCTCCCCCTTCTTGGTCATGTGACAAGGATTCAGTCTCCCCATTTGTCTCTCCTCACCGACCTACAGTGCCCTCTCGCCATCCCCTATTTGCCTGCCTTCCCCCTTCGCCCTCGATGGTCACGTGAGATACTAATTCAGTTTGCCCAAATGCGAGAAAAATAGGTTCTTCACTCCCGGAACGATTGTTTAATGTCTTCCAAACAATTGAAACAGTCGTTCCTAAATACTCGAGTCATGCATAGTAGAATTTCAAGAAAGGTCGCTGCCAATTCACCACCCTAAAAATCAATGTGCTTGCACAGCCGCAGCCTGGGACATTTGGCCCCCTCGCTGGCAGCCTGACTCCAGTGACGCCCTAAGGTTGGCTGGGCCCGTTCCGCACCGGGCTCGAAGCTTCCGGGATTCTCGCTGTGATCCTAGGTGTCGGACCCACTGGCACGACTGCTGGCGAGCGTGCTACGTCGAGCACTCGCGGTGCTGCCCGAATCACTCTCGCTGGCCGGCTCATCGGAGCCCTAACAAGCCAGGGAGAGGACCCCGTCGGTGCAAACAATAGCGGCCCCACTCTCCGTTTTGCCAGCGCTTCTTTCCTCTGCGACCCCAGGAACGAGGCGGCGCGGGCGAGGGGGTAGCCGCGGCAGCGTCTTTTTCCCCCCGTAACGGATGAGTCCCGCCAGCGGCGGCGGCCGCTGTCCCCCTGGCCCAGTTCGGTATAAAAAGTGCGCACTCGCCGAAGCACGCGTCGCACTTCCCACCTGGCGCCCAGCGAGAGCCCACCGCCGACGTCGGATCTTCTCTCGCCCGGGTTGTCTCGCGCTCGCAAAGCAGCCTCGGCCACAGGTGAGTTGGACACGCTGTGGACTACGGGACCGGACACCACGCAAGCTGGATTACGCTTCGCGTCCTGGCTCGCCCGCCGCCCGCTCGGGGTCGCTCGTCCTGCGCTGCGTTCGACCACCGGCTTGCGGGGGCGCGCAAGCCCCCGGCCCCACGATGCCTCGTCGGATACACGGTCGCTCAGAAAGGAGGGCTCGTAGCCATGGATCTCACGGCTGCCTGGTTCAGACGTCGGCTGGGTTAGCAGCAACTCAAACGACAGCGACGACGAGCCATCGGAATAACCGTGCGCGCTACACAACATGGCCGAGCGATGCAAGGACACCGTGGGGAAGCGATCACGAGCCGAAGAGGCGCGCGCCGGTATTCTTCTCCACCAGTGATTGGTGGGTCGTGAGCGAGGCGGACGACCCAGCTTCTTCTTGAGTCGCTTGCCACGAGGCATTCGAAGCGAGGTTGTCCCGGTGAACCCTTCGTTGTTGTCATTTCGGTTGCTTTAAACATACCCTACTGAGTGTGGGCGCGTCTGCACACCTATTGGGTAAAGCGTCGTGCTCGCGCGCTTACGCGCCCCAGTGGATTGTGAGGTTTACACGCTATTCTGTGGTTCGTTTGGAGATAACAACGAACCGGTCGCGCAAAGCCCAGCGTTAGAAAGCCTCGGCTGCAAGTTTGGGTGAACTAGGAAGAGGCCGTCAAGTGAGCCTGAAGGCATAGCCAGGGGTGCAGAGTTTTTTCAAGTTACGCTTCCGCTCGACTTCAACAAAGTCCCCGATACGCGCGAGGCTGAGGGTAGTCACTGGCTGGACAAGAACGTCAGGAAAAAACTGTGAGCTGTCCTTGCTTCACCAGATCTGTCTTTCGGAGAGCATTCACTGGGTAGTTGCCAATGAGACACAAGAATATAAAGAGAGATTTTTCGAACTGTCGCTTTCCGGAAGTGGTTTGCACACCGAACGCGAGTGCGTTGTCCCGAAGAACTTACCAGGTCGTGCGATCGTACACAGTAGATCGAGGCATACTTTCACTCCTGCTTTTGAACCGCGAAATCCGGAAAATTGGGCCTTGAGTTAGAAGCCTCGCGCTAGACCCAGAATGACTCAACTACCTCCTTCACGTGGTACAATGACCTCTGTGACGAACTGTGTGCACTCAAGGGCGCGTTTCCGCAGCTAAATCACACCAGAGAAAACAACGAACTCCTCACGGGCTAGTGCCAGAAGCGCGACACGCGCCATTGTTTTGTCTGTCGACAAAGCAACATCAGCTCTTTGGGTATACCCGAGCCATCTTCCGAATTCGTCCCTGTTCATAAACATTTTATTTTCTGACAAGGGCCGAACTGTTCGAAATGAAATTAGCCAATCTCTATAAGAGCTTCAAGGGGAAAAAAAAAGTTCTGTACTAGAGGACCAGTGGTAACTTCGTCGGGCACTGGACAATGATGCTTTAATAAACGTTTATTATCTCTCTTTCTCTCAAGAAAAAGCATGGCCAAGGCTAGACTGGAGCGCCAGCTGTTTTCCGCCTTGACAAAGTTTTGTTTAATCTGTAAAAAACAATAACAAACAAACTTATTGACTGACATGTTGTTGTTTTGTATGAGCAAGCTGATTTTGTGGTTAGAACAACGTGCAGTTCACGTGTCCTTGGGTCCTTGGAGAGGTGTTTGCCGCCCTGGTGGGGCGAGGGCCCTCGTTCGGCGTCCCCCTGACCGGTCGCGTCGACGTCGAGGAAACGTCTTCCGCCGTGTTTCGTCCTATATTTCGCGTCAGAAGGACGCCCATCCCTTTACCTGGTTCTGTCGCCGCAAATGCCGTCCGACGAGTCTCACCTTCTTTCGCTCGTTCCACGCGCTTTTTTTCCCGCCGACGAAAGCCGCTGAGGGCGACTACATGAAAGCAGGGCGGCGACGGAAAATGCTCGCTTGTTGGGCCACTTTCGAGGGCCCCACTTTTTCGGGTTGGCTTCTTCGTCGCTGACACGGGCCGTCTCGTCTCGTCCGTTCGCGCGGCCTCCTTTTCGTCTCGGAGGACGAGCGTGCGCTGCATGCCTGGACGACGTCTTCCCGCCGCTTGCGCCCAAATTGGAGGGGCCGCGGAAACTCGTCCGAATAGAGCAGCAGCCCGCCGCGCTGCGGCTCCAGATTCACGAGGGTCCTCTGGTCGATGAGACTTGGCCGACGTCCGTCTACATCGGCGTGTTCAACGCGGCAGAAGAGGGGACCATGAGCGCCTGGGAACTGCCTCAGTAGACGGTGTTCTCATGACGAGACGGAGTTCTCGTACACAAATGAGCTTCCTGAGCTACAGTCTTGGCGGTAGCGGTTTTTTCCCGAAAATCTATTGGCGCAGCTCATACAACGGTAAATAGGTGAACTAATCTTTGATTTAGCTTGACACTATACACTCTTGGCGATTGCCTTCCGCGGGTGGTGTACTGTCGGGTCCGTATGACCCGGAGGAAGAGATAGAAAACGACGCCTGTCTATAAATAATGACCCCGGCAGGCCAGGACAATGTGAAAAGCCGTGGTGAACAGCGAACATCATATTAAGCGATTATATAAAAATCATACCCATATAATTCCTGCTTCGTGCTAAAATTTGTAGGTAATTTAAAGGACTTCTACGCGTAGGGCTTTACAAAGGGCCAGCACGTAAGCGCCAGGTTGACGGAGTGACTACGCGCTAGGATCACAAGCATTAAGGGCAGTGCGAGAAACGTGCTGGGCTTCTCGTTCGCAAATAAAAATAAAAAAGGAAACTAAACATTAACAGGTCCAGTAAAACGTCGTTGGAAAAACCTATCTTCAAACCAATGCGCGCGCTCTAAAAGTGAGACATTCCCCTAAACAACTTCGATGTATTTCACTAATTGCGTGTAGTTGTGACCGAGTAAGGTACGTATGGAGAGAGCAGGTTATGATGACAGCGTAGATTCGATTTTTTTTGTACAGTTACAGGCCCGTCTTTGAAAAATGCACGATGGAGCGGTGGAAATGGCGTAGCCTGTGGAATTATAAGAATGTGCGAGGGAGCACATCTTCGTGTTGTGTCCGCGAGCTGGCCTAGGGTGCTTCGAATGATCTCTCCGCAACGTAATGGAGCACAGGCGACTGAAACGCGATCATGTTTGCAAAACATCTTCTAACTGACAGTGTAAAGTATCGAGATAAAAGTTGGGTTTACCCGTCGAAAAAAACGTTCGCAACGGTCGAGTGCTCAGCTAGTTAGCTCGAACACAAGGGAGCTCGAAACACTGCGGGAGAGTGAACCGAAGTTTGTAAGGCACAGTCGCTAAAAAAAGTACTCGAAGTGAGCTACTGCTTCGACCTGGTCACGCGACTAACTGATTAGGCCGCAAATAAAATATTAACCAATGAATTCGTCGCGACGATGCTACCACTATCCGAAGCTCGTTGGTAAATGCTTTTCATGATGAATCTACTCTGCTTTTCAAATAACAAAACAGTGATATAAGATAGCACTGTTGTATTGTTCGATCGACTAACAGATAAAAATATAATAAATGAGTTGATTTACTAGTCGCTCGATCGATCGAATGTACGCGCGCGGGCGTCGTGCATATTACCGAGCCAGAACGCTAATTCCCAGCAGAATATTTGGCAGAATGAAGACGATGGTGGAGGGATGACTGTGAGATTCTTTACCCTGTTTCACTCGAAGTCTGTCCACAGCCGACGGTTCTAATGAAGCGAATCGAGCAAGGCCAAAAGTGCACCGTCATGACACTCGTCTTTGTGGTATTTCAATCGCCGGCTTAATTAATCACGCCAGAACTCGAGCTCACGGCGCACTCACTGCACGTGATTGGTTTAGTTATTAATAGCGAGCGCAGAAAGGCGCCGTGACTGTGCACTTTTGGTGCTGGTTGATTGCCTCTATCCATAAAAAGGAAAGAAACAAAACATTTAATGATATCCCTACCGAAAAATCCGGTATAACTTTTCGCTAACCGGATTAGGGAACCGGAAATCTATCTGGATTCTATCCGGACTCTATGTGGAATTTAGTTTTTAAGAAATTTTTCCTTTGTATGCAATCTGGATTTCGGGTTTCCAGAAACAAATTTCTGGTTCCATAATCCGGATAGTAAAAAGTTATACCGGATTTTTCGGTAGGGATGGCTCAAAATCGGCATTTCTTCGATCGTAATGATAACACCGAACAAGAATTCCCTAACTTCCCTCCAGCCACTTCGTATCCTTCTCTCGGCGGCGTCTTTTTGAAAACGGACGATGCTAGAGACGCAGCGCGGAGGAGGGCATCTCGCGAATCGAGATGAAGCCTGGTGTGTCTCTCTCGAGGCTGGAAAATGCTTCGAGCTGCAAGGAGGCTCGCTGTGCTCGAAGGTAACATTCTCACGTCGACAGCTCCCCGTCGAGGACCACTTCTGCACCGCAGCACGATGAAATTGAAATTGCGAAAAAGCTGGAAGATGACCCGATGAAGTGATAAGCTCAGCTTTCATTTTGTATAGAAAGACCGTCGTCTAGTATAAATTGATTTTCCTCCGCTTTAGTAACCGATAGGCTCGTTGGAATGAAGTCTCACACTGGCCACTCTAATTTGAGAAATATTGTTTGTATTTTTCTCTTTTCTTTTTCTGTTTGTATTTTCCGGTCCCTAAATCAGAGAAATGAAGCAATGAGGACTCGCAGCTTAGAAATAAATAGCGCGAATGTTCGCGCTATTTATTTCTAAGATGCATATCCAACTAGCCCAACTTAATATTTTAGTAGAGCACTCCCAGGTTTTACTTGGAAAGCGTAACTAGGCGGTTAAAACGAGATTCTTTCGGACGCCGGAAGCGCGTTTGCTAGCCACGCTCTTCGTGACAGGAGCGCTCGCAGTCCCTCCAGATCCAGCGGCGCTGCTGCTTTGCATCCAGAAGCCGTTCGCAATCCGCAAAAAAAAGCCTCTCCGCGTGGGTCACCCATTAGCGTTCAGACGCGAAATTCCCGAATGAGTTTTGCGTTGTTCGGGGTGTGGAGAAAGGGCGTCGGACAGCGGCATCTGGCGAAGCCGAGTCAAGGCCGAGCGGCCGGCCAGCGAGGAAATCAGCGCATTCCTGGGAACCCTCGAATCGGGGACGTCGCTTCGCTATATTTACATGGCCGAGTCGCCAGCAGCGGTGCAGTCGGCTGCGGGCATAGTAGGTCAGTCCGCAGCATCCAGCGCGCGTCAATAGGAAAGATGGCGAGCCCAGATAAAAATAGAGCGCGTAGTTTTCGAGGGATTAACCAGCCTGGTTTTTTTGTTCTTCCTTCTCGCTGCTCTCCAGCGGCGCGCTCTCGCGCGAAGGGCCGCCGCGCTCGCGATCCTCGCGTGAGATCTTCATCCGGACATGGCGCCCCTACCCCAATCCGCGCTTCGTGCGAAGCGGACTCCGGCGCGGCCGAGCACGATGCTGGATCTGCGTTGAATCGGAACCGAGCATGCGTCCGGACGATCGGCCGCACCGCTAACACATTACGAAAAACACTGACTGCAGTAACTGTCCGAAGAGTGCTTCTTCTTTGTATGACGGTCACATTCGTCATATGAAGACTGTCTACGGACGAAGCCTGTAGGAAGCAGACATGTTTCAAACATGCTTGGGGAGTGTCCGCACATCATTTTGTCATCATGTCTGCTTCGAACAGCGTGTCCTTTGTATGATGTACCAGCAGCGTTACTTTAGGCGGACTTCTCTCATTCCCGCCCGGCAGTGGAGAGCTCCAAGCACGGAAGACCGGAAACGCGCTCTGCATAGGGAAGGCCCGCCGCAGCGTGAATAAAAGCTGAAACCGAAGAACCCCTACACTCTAGGAAGTTCGTTTATATATACTGCAGCGTGATGTACCGTGAAAAGCGACATTCGGTGGTCATTCAACAAGTTCAGCCAATGAGGATCACTATCGGTGTCTGATTCCATCGGCACTCAGTCTCCTGGTGGCGTTTCTGCCACTGAAACCGCGTAACTTTTGAAGCGCAGTACCGATCGTGCTTCCAGTTGGTTGAACCAACTGTAGGACTGCTAATCATGATTACCGCTTCAGATATTCGAAGCACCCTCTGTGCCAATGCTGCGCGCACCCGTGACCAGGGTGATAGATGCTAGCGTGTGTTAGTGATGCGTGCTGCTCCGACGCGATGAGGAAGCTTCTGGATGATCCGCTCGACCTGCCTGGAAAAGCTGCGCGCTCTGTTGGAGTTCCGCGAGAGCACCGATTGAGCAACATCACCTAGAAGACGAGGCCTGCGCGTGACGTCATCTTTAGTGAATCCCCGACCAAGCGGCAAACAGGCTGAAGCGCGACGAAAGACTCCGCGAGGTCGCAGCCGCGTCCTTCTTGGCGTCGCCGCGTGCTAACGTCGCGTTCGTTGTGAGACGCTGCAAGACGCGCCAGCGGCGACGCTAACGTGAGGTAGGCGGCGCTGCGATCCACTACTGATGACGTTTGGCGGGAAAGGCAGAGGCCTTGTCTTCTATGTGGTATTGGCTCTCGACGAGGTTCCTGCTCGTCGGCTTCGTGTGCGTGCAAGGTCGGCAGAGAAAAAAAAAAAGGAAAAAGGGGGGGGGGGGGGGGTGTGCACGCGATGCTTTGTTTCTCAGTGCGTCTTTTCGCTGGCGGAGGTCACGAATAGCGAGAGAAAACAATAAACAAATTGACCGCATCTCCACGTGGTGAATGATGTTGCTTGGGGCGAAGCTCTGGTGGTGCTTGTCTGCGTAGACGCCGAGCCGCAGCATGCCGAGCCTTTTCATTCATGTCAGTAGGAGAATGTGTGGTTTTCTTCTTTTTCTTTTTTTAAGCAGACAGATGGGATGGCATCTCGGAACCCCCTACTCTTTTTTTTCTTCTTTTTCTTTTTTCATAATTTTTTTCATCTTTTTCTTTTCAATTTTTTTTTGCCCTACACGAGCACGTGAGCACGTGCTCGTGAGCACGTGATCTCACGAGCAGAAGCACGAGCACCCGACGCCGGGCCTACGGCGGACGGCGGACGGACATGGCTAGCCCCTAAGGAGCTTCGCCCCTAAAAGAAGGAAATATGAAGGGTAGAAACCGAGTTTACTTAATTTCACATGGGCATCGAGAAAAACATCCTCCACCTTAATCGGTGAAAAAAAAACAAAAAAAAAACGTTTGAAAATTGTGGGGTGTTTGTTTAAACACGAGGGTTTTCTGCTTCAGAACTGCGGAGGACCATTTAGCCAGCAGAGTACCCTCTGCTAACCTGGGGTTTCTCACCTGCGTTAGGCATTTGCGAGCACACGTACGCCCGTCGATATTCAAACCTATCGGTTTCGTAGCGTCAGCTTTCGAATATGTGCTGCCACCTAGACACGCGAATCGGTTCAAGACTAGGTGACTGGAAAACAACGCGCGCCCAAGACCTCTCCCACCCGTTCCACACCCAAAACGTCAGCTACATCCTGTTCACCCATTGAGGCGATGTGACCTAGATACGGCTCCCCCAAGCTCACCTTTGTCCCCATCGTGCGTAATCTTCCGCCCCGAGGTCGACACAACGAAACCGCTCAAAGGCGAGAAATGCAAGATGGCGGATTGTTTGGAACTAGATACTCTCGAACCCAGGCGCATGAAATACTCCGCGCATGCGCACCGCGTATTTCTACAAAAGGTCCATAGCTAGACAATCTGCTTACTTTATAGGATGCTAAAGGACTCAAACAATGTGATAAAAATTATAATAAACATCGAGGTTCAAAATAAATATATATCCGAATTAAGGCTTTTTTTTTTTTTTTCGTCGTTGCCGTTTCTAAATGTTAAAAAAAAACAAAAAAAAAAAAATTGAATGCTGGAGGTCACAGTCAAACACAGCTCTTGGGATTGTTCAGCTATAACCTCCAGGCGGGTCCTCGAAGCAGCTGACACAGTCTTGTTAGCACATGACATCGAATAAATTCATAATACAAGAGCTTCTCCGGTCGACGCTTTGTATTGCACCAACATCCTTTCGCGTAGTTTTTAATTGAGAAGTTTAATATCAATACATTGATAAACGGATTACATAAATATTACAAAACGTCTAGTTTATGAGAACAAATAACATTTAAAACCATCCGGGAATGGCGAGAAATATAGGATAAATAAGCGAGATCACTCCCATACTAGCGTTTCCATCTGTATAGCCTCGAGAAAAATGTATCAGCATTTTGACACGGTATAAGGCAGAAAGGTGAAATTCGTAGATTCTAGTGTAGCCTTCCTTATTCAATTATACTTTGAGAAGGATTGACAGGGCGGTAATGTCTTCGACGTAAAGACACGAGAGAAAACGAAACACAAATTAAGCGTTTGCAAATATCTTCCGGTTCAAGTAAATACTCACGCTTATTTCAACGATAGAGATGTCGTCGGGTGACCATCGACTAAGCACCCGGTTTTGTAGGATGGCAGTTAAACATAAAAGAGCGAAAAAAAAAGACGGCAAAAGAAACTCGGCAGCAGCCGCTGAAATCCGACGTGCACGCGTTCGCTTGTTCCTCGGATCCGAGAGGTGTCAGCCGAAACTCATTCGTCGCGGCCTTACACAGACAGAGAGAGAGAGAGAGGGGGGGCTGGCCCGGGCTACTTTCCTCGTCGATGACCCCATCCCCTGGCAGATGGGCTGCCCACCAGGACGGCGACTGACTGGCCACGCGCCCACGGGCTCCCATCCCGGAACACATCCCAGCGGTGCTCCAAGGCGCGCGAAAGAGGGGTGACGCGCTCGCTGTCCGTCCAGAAATATCGGACCCCCGTCTGAGCGGGCGACCGACCGCTCAGTCAGCCCAGCGTCGCTGTTGGTATTGTTGCTGGACGCGCAGTCCTGGTAGGAGTCTCAGAGACGGCGAGGGGTCAGCGGCGGGGTCGTCAGCGGGTGGGTGCTCCCGAAGACTCGCCGAGCGGCCCGGAGAGGGGACGGGGGGAGAGCGGTCGCCCTGGTTCGGCCGCCGCCGAGGGACCTATCTGGGTCAGGCCCCTATTTAAGGGTTCTCCCGTGGCTGGCCGGCGTCACGAAGACTGCCGTTCCGTGGACGCTCCGCTGGTCCCGCCGTGTCTGCCGCTCGGAGGGCTTTCTCGGCTTCCCTGAGCTCCGATCAGTCCGGTTTAATTAGACGGCGAGAGAGAGCGTTTGCTGCTTGGGTGCGCGGACAGCGCGTGGCGTGGCGCGAGCGTCGCTGACGCATGTGCCGAGAGTACTTGTCGGAGCGTGCAAATGGGCTGTGTCGCCCTTCCGAACCCGACGGACACTCCGCGCTCGATCGAACCAAGCGCCTCCCAGATGATGCTCTGGTTACTCTGGATTTTTCTATTTTTTTATTTTCAATGATTAGTTTTTAAGTTAGTGTTGACGCTGCTGCTTTTTGGATGGAGGAGCTAAGGCAAGGATAGAGGCGACCTGGTTTATTATCGTATTCTTTTTGTTCTTAATTATTCCTTGTACTAACTTTTTTTATTTTTTTGTCGTGTCCGAACAATTATACTACTATATGACATTGATAAGTGCACTTCTAAGGAGGCGTCAAGATGTTTGTGGGTCACTCAAAATAAATTAAATAATTACAAATGAAAAAAATAAAAATATGGAGGTTGTATCGCTGAAGAGTGCTGACCGAACGGCCAACGCAACAGGAATATTTCAAGATTCGAATTGTAAATTTTGTTCTCTTTCCCCTCGGTGGTGTAAATTATTTTTTTTTTTAGTATGTAGTTATAATACGGACCTTTCCCGCTATCTTATTAAAAAGAAGGGAAGAGAACGAACAACGAATACTATATTTACGACTAAAATTTCTGCGCAGTCATGTTCATAGGTATGGTATTCTGCTACATACACGCACCACAACTGCTCGAAAATCAAAGGAAAACTCAAGAGGCAATATTTCAGGTTTCGTTTTTCCGCTTTTGTTTTTCAGCTTTCAGCGTTCATCTAGCGAAATTTTGTTATCCCAGAATTCAAAACTATGATAAAACACGTACCATGATTGCGAACGTAGCCCCTGATAGTGGTTATTAAAAATACTGCGTTGCAATCACTAGAGAGAGTGCAGTGTTCTCTGGGTGCAGCTGCCAGCTCGAGTGGCACGATGCCCTTGAGCAGAGAGAGAAGTTGACACCACGAGTCTTAGCTGCAATTCAATCGGCCTTTCCTGCGAGGTTTCAATTCGGTCAGCCAAAAGAGTACTGTTGCACATCTGAGCCTCTTTGCGTAGTCCGGACACATTTGCTCTCCAGTTCCAAGTTGGGCGGATATGTTGCTCGGACACAAAGCCCGCGCAGTTTCCGCCTTCCTCCCCGAACGAGGCGACCGGTTCCCGGCCCAGTTGGAAGTCAAAACCGCTTCCACAGCCAGGAGCCGGCGGCTACGCTAAGCGAGATTTCGGAGCGCGGGTTCGTCGTGGCTAGCGGCCGGCCCGAGGGAAGACGGCGTGAGCGCGGAGCGTGCGTACGCAGACCGCGCTCGGTTCGCGTCGCTGTCGTCGTCGGCCAGCGGCGCGGGGAGACCTGAATGCCGAGGGTCGACGCCCCCATCGCGCACGGCCGCCCGGACTCGATGAGGCGTGCGACTTGAACAACGACGTCGCCCGGCAAAAGGGAGCCGGGCTTCGCGATTTGAGCGCGTCCCTACGGCGCGCTTACAAAAAAAAAAAAAAAAAAGAAAAGAAAGATTAGTGTTAATTTGCGGCTTCGTTCTTCGTTGGTTCGTGACCAGGCAGAAAAGCGCCGAGACATCTTCCTCGTTTTGTTGTCTGGACCTGGAAGTTCGCTCTCAGAAGCACTGGCATTTAGGCTTCCCCGCGATGCTCCTAAGAACGCCAATCTTTTAATCGGTGCAACCGATGAGAAAGACTTACGGTATTGTGCTCCAAGTGTCGTGCGGCCTCGGTGGCAGAAAAGGGTGTACGAATTGTTAGCAACGTTGACCTCATTGAGAGAGGAAGAATGAATGGTTTTCTATAGTGCATTGATTCTGACGACACTCAACGTAGCTTCGGAGTATAAAACCGCGCTGGTTAGTTTGTGTCGGAGGTAGAAATCACCGAATTTCTTGTTACGCTGATCTTACCCCGCTAGGACACGCCAATGATATGTAAGCTCAGTTTCTGTTGATCTGCTGTCGTTTATGAAGCTACGCGAACAAACGTTCGCAGCATACTTGCTAAATCGCAGATGTGCAATAGCCCGAAATATCCTATGTACTGAGGCCGTTCGTTAGGCCAAGCTGTACGGGAAAAGAAAAATGAACTTACAAATACAACTGAAATAGACTATACTCGTATTCTCCTCGAGAACAGTAACAATAAAAAAAAGGCAGGCTTCTCGCGGAACATTACTAATTTACTCCTTTATGTAGTGAAAAAAAAAAAATGTTGGTGAAAATTATATTATTTGACCGTTATTTTATTAGGGCGAGCACGTTGCAAGCGCCGAAAGCATAATTTTTCCACCGTCAACCAAACCTCGTGAGAACTGCTTCGTGCAAGGCATGAATCGTGCACAAAACTTCATTTTTTCTTGACGTGACAAGGACAAGCAGAAAGATGTCTGGGAATCGAGCCTTTAACCGCACTCCTTCATTTTCCAAATATTAACGGAGAAGGATACAATTTGCGTAGCTTTCTTTTCTGCCCCTGAGCTAACTACAGCGGTGGTCCTCAAGCATTGATGTTTCGCGAACCCCTTCTATATCGGCGGATATGATGGAGGACCCCGTTCGTGGTGAGGGAAAAAGAAAGGTATAGGTTAATTATAATATTGATTTAATAAATGAATATAGCTATGGGCTAGTGTAAAATAGACGTTTATTAATGGCATACACACGAGAAAACTCACCCGAAATTTGGAACGTTTCTTCTGGATCTGAAAAATACAACTTTTATTGCCGGGCTTGAGTGATGAGGCGGGGCTTTGCGGACCCCTGAAATGCCTTCGCGGACCCCCATTTGAGAACCACTGAACTACAGGATCCCAATTTCAAAACGAACAGCGATGGGAGTCCTCGCAAGTTCGGACAGACGCCGGCAATCATGCGTCCTACGGGAGGGCGCGATGGGCGTTGGCCAGTCCCACATAGCAGGGTCCGCGTGTCCGGGGCGGCCGGAAGCTCCACGGCAAAGTTCCGGCGGCGTGAATCCGTAGCCGGAGGCTCGACCTTCTGCGAGCCGACGGGGAGGCCACGACGGAAGCGCCACAATGCCCGGTCATTTGCCCATCCGTTTCCCATCCGCACAATACCCGCTGGTTGTCCGGGACGAGGGTGTAGCTCTGATTCCAACAAGCCGGCGAGGGCAGAGACCAGCTAAGCAGATTAAGGGTACGCCGATGAAGTTTACAATCAAAAGGCAGGGGACGGGGCACAATTTGATAAATACACTATACTTTATCTTTTCGCGCTGTACTATATAGCCTTACAAGTTTCTGCATGTTTTGACGTTTGCGCCTGCGTAAGCCTATCGTTGTTGACATCTATGGTTGGGCTGTTCGTGCTTTTTAACGAGGACGTTTTTCGGTGGTGCCTGTATCTCTCGGTGTCTATGACTGCTCTTAACCTTTCTGGTCATATTTCGTCGCTATCAAGGATTTCGGACAAACTCGTCCATAAAGTTTCATTTAAAAGTTGTTGCCCGCGTGAATTCTCGGCATTGAAACGTGAAATCTGCACGAAGTTCGAGTGACCGAGTGTTGTGTAACGAAGCTTGTTTTCATTTTTGGTTGTCGCAGGTAACCGGAGACTACCATGAGGGTCTTCCTCGGCATTCTGCTGCTAGGTGAGTCAGGACTGCTATTATCCTTGGCTGGATATCGTTAGTTACTTGGACTCTCCAAATTACGTTTCGTGTCCGTGTTTTGTGACAACAATTTTAATTATTCGCACGAGGGCGGCGGCACCTTACTGAATATGCTGCACTGCAGCATGCGTACCTTCTCTACTTTCATTACAATATAATCGTTTATTTTCACTCCAAAGGAGTGTGGAGAGCAGGGAAAAAAGCTGCAGTTGCAGCTTGACAGGCCCCTGCCCCCCAACAATCGCTTGTAACACCAAGGAAACTTTCGTCCTCTCATAAGGATGAGCGGCTAGCGAGACACTCGAGAGCATTTTAAGATCATAGTAATTACGGTTTTAGTGGTGCGCGTTAGAAGAACTTACGAGCCAATGAAGTTGCAATATTTCGGAACGCAATACGCGTCATATTTTAACTAATTCAAACGACTCTCGAAGCGGAAAACGTTTCCTTCTCTGCAGTACCGAATATACCCGCGTTATTAGTATTAACCTTTATGAGATGTCGAGGAGGAATTGTTATAGTGGTTTACTGATGTCCAATGGCATACCGAGTAAGAAGGTAAACAGGGCTAACCCTTTTCCCTTTTCGCCTCGCAAAACTGACTCGTTTCATTGCGAGCAGTCTTGTGCACGTTACTGGAAGAAAATTAAACGATTAAAAATATTATTACACTCGGTTAAAGACTGTTCAATTAGATAACTCGATTACTTGAAAATAAAAGTAACTGACCGTTACTTGAAAAAGTAACCGTCACTTTTCCGATTACTTCAGACTTTCAAAACGACAGATCTTTCTGCAGGTTTGGAAACGGGTACTTCGTGCTAACCGCCATTGGATTAGAATCGCCGAATTATATTCTACTTCTCTTTTAATCCACTAATGTTGGTGAACCACCCTCCTGTCGAATGCTTGGTTCGATTATATTTAGTTAAGAAACTTGTAGAAACAAATGTTTCTATTAGAAAGGGAAGAAGAAAATAGTAACCGTTACGAGTAATTTTAGTACTTCCAAAAGTAATAAGATTACTGCTGCGATCACTTCCTAATAAATGTCTTCAAATGATTACAAAATTACTCAAAAATTAATTGATTACAAGTAATTTGATAACTTGTAGCGAGTACCGTACAAGTCTGATTACGAGCCACACCTCGAGGCTCTCGCAAAAAACAACGTAAAAGTCTTTCCTGGCGTCAAACGTATTTTTGATAGTCACTGGATCCAAAGATCCAGTGACTGGATCCAATGACACAATGATACTAGAACTACGGGGCATGGCTAATTATGTTTTTCGCTCACTATTTCTTTTTTAAATCGTAGGAGCTTTGAGTGGCCATGCGAGTCTGTTACGACCAGCGCGTATGCCATTCCATAACAAAGGCATCTTCTTGAGGGGTGCGCGAGTAGTGATTTGAGTAGCCCTGCATCATTCATAGCCTTTTCAGTGCCAGGGGAGCCACTACATCCCGGATTTCTTACAGTGTTCAACCTAGTGATGACACTGCGCAATTAGATTCCGAGCGATATCCGCACACCCCTAGTCTAAACTCTAAACGTTTCGTAGAGTGAATAGCTGAACTAGTTGGTAAGATGATATCATATCAGAAACAGCGCACATACAGCGAGGAAGAGAACAGTCTCGTTGGGAGTCAAGACTCTGTGTTTTCTTCTATTTATTTCCTCGCTGCTTGCGCGCTGTTTTTGTATCATTTAAACATTTATTCGGCCTTCTCCCTTCAGCAGAACATTCTCCGAGTGTTTTGAAGGAATGTAGACACGCGGGCATTTGTCAGAGTGCCTCGTCCCTGCAGTTTACAATTTATTGGAAGTACTCCCTAAATCATATGGCAACGGGCGCTCCACCACTAGCTGTGCGGGGAATTAAAAGTGTACGCAATTGTTTTCTAGGGTACATCACGCACCTAGGGCAAGCGTGTACAAAACTGTGCTTATCCAGCAGAGAGTTAGCCCTCTCGTAACAAAATAGGGATATCTTTCCTTGGCATAATGCCGCTTGTATGAAACACCAGACGTTGCGCCATTGAAATTCCTTGAACGCTACACAAATACCTCGAAGATATACTACATAAACTTTTAAAATTCGTGATTGTCCCGAAACACCTGCGGCGGATAAATCGCTAGGATTTACGGACGACAAGGGCAAAAATGAGTTTGACTGGAAACCGCGATCTGAGGAGAGACGGTGAACCAGCAAAACGTCGCGCTCTTTGTCACGCCACGGACTCTGCACTCAAGGCAAGCCGTTTTTTTTTTTTGCGCCATGTCACTCGCTGAACCAGCTCGACGCACATCTAAACGCACAAGGCAGGCAGCGACTGTCTTACCACGTGCTCTGCGGGAAAGTACAGCGTGTCCCCCCACAAAATACGGACAGTGTTTTTTTTCCCCGAAAAAGTAAACCACGCATGGCTGAACGCTCATTCCTCGCCCAAATGTAGCACTTGCGGTCTGAGCCAGGTGTCAAAGTTTCAGCACTAATCGTTATCTTTTTTTTTTTTTTTTTTTTTTAAGGTATAAGTGATGTACTTAAAATATCACTGGGAAAATAAGGACCATTTTTTCCGTTTTCGGTAACTGGCGCCTTAGAGGACCGTGGATTCGAGAGCTCTTTGAGCCGCCAATTCGCCACTGAAAAAAAAAAAAAAAAAAAACACTATCACGTATAACTTTTAAATAAAATGCCGGTTAGTGCCAAAATTTTGGCATCTGATTCAGACGTCTAGGGCTACATTTTGGCAAAAAATGGGCATTCGGCAATGCTATCTTTCTTTTTGCAAAAAAAAAAACAAAACAATATTCGGGGGGGGGGGGGGGGGCATTTTTGAGCTTGATATTTTGTTTCTAGGTGAACTTTCAGAAGATCACGAGTGTATACTTTAGTGAAGTGCACTCGTTACCCCAACGACTAGTCCTCTTTTCCTAGCTTCAACCAACGAAGAAGGACGGACGGTATTGTGCTCCAGGAGTCAGGCAGTCTCAGTGGTCAAAGGGGTTGGCACTTTTCCACAGCCGAAACTGCGCACCTGCGCACCTACTGGAGACCGATAACGATTGCCTCTTTCTTTGGCTAAGCTTATTGTAAAAAAAAGACCAACTGCACTCTAAAAAAACATTTGTGCGTCTACTTTCGCGCACAACCCTCGGAGAGCCAATAGACCGATCTCACCAGCCCAGAGCCGTTTATTGAGAGAGTTTGGCCATACATTGGTTTGAATAGGCAAGCATCTCGGGGCCAACCACAGGCCGCGAAACAGCCCCTAGCGGTGGTCGTGTGCTCTAAATTTGTGACACGACTATACTTTGTTTCACCTTATGTGCGAGCGAAGCCAAAACTGGAAGCGCGAGCACGGAAGCTCCGTGCGTTCAGGCTTTGCTCGAGCGCGCGAGCTGGGATGAAATGCAAAAAGCGCTGGTCTCGCGCTTCTAGCTTTGGCTTCGCTCGCAGATAAAGTGAAACGAAGTATAATTTGAGCCGTGCCGAGCGGAACTCCGCGTCTCAAGACGCTCGCGCACCCCACCCTTTGCACTGCTTTCTTTCAGCCAGTCTCAGGACGCTGTTCTAGCAGTGCAGACAAAGGCATGGGCACGAGCGCGTGGCTTTGGAAAGTGCCTCCTATGCACGAGATCTCGTACAAACAAAAGCGTTTCGCTGAGCTAGGCACACGCGCCTGTGCCTTTGTCTTCACTGCAGACATTTGTGAGATGGAGTAGAGGTCTCCTGATTGGTCGACGCTGTCACAAATTTAGTTTACGCTCTAAGCGCGGGGCGCATATTCGGCGCTGGCGGCGGCCTTTGCTCCGTCTATTGGCCAAACTCTCCCAATACACGGCTCTGCACCAGCCAGTTTGACCACGCCACCGCTGCCGCAATGCATCGAGGGAGCTTTAGTCTTTCTGCACGTGCGACAACCTCGCTGGAGCTCTGCGCGTGTGGAGCATGAGGCGGCACGAGCCGTCTTGTGCACTGCTGCCTGCCTCCTGCGTACTTAAGTTATAGCGGTGTCACGCATGCGCCGAACGCTTGGTGAGATCGGTCTATTACCGCAACTTACGGAGGCAGCTCAGCGAATGACAATGCCGAAACATATGTTTAGACCTAAAAACGCAATCTGAGTTGTGACATTAAGCAATGCAAAACGTCACGCTTGCATTGCTTAATGTCACAACTCAGACTGCGTTTTTTGGTCTAAACATATGTTTCGGCATTGTCATTCGCTGAGCTGCCTCCGTAAGTTGCGGTGATTGGCTCTCCGAGTGTTGTGCGGGAAAGCAGACGCACGGGCTTTTTTTCGAGGGGGATTGGCGTAACGAGGGCACCTAGAAGACAGCACGCGTGGGCAAGGAGCCTGTACTCCGTTCCATCCAAGTCCGACCTTAAGCTCTCCGATGAAGCCGATCAAGCAGCGCCAACAGTGCATCGACACCGCGCTCGTCGTGTTTATGGGTTTATTATCAACGACTAAACCAATCACGCCCCCCCCCCCCCCCCCCAAAAAAAAAAAAAGAAAGATATCACGGCGCATGCACTTTGCGTTTAGCCTGGCAGAGACAACGCACGACGACGACGACGAAACCGCGAGGTTGCAGCGCTGCTTGACTCGCTCCATCCGGTCGTAGCGTCGGCTCTGCATACGACCGTCTGCTTTAAAACCTTTTTAATTTCCTAACGATAAAAAACGCCATCTGTCGGGTAAAACACTTGGCATTTCCGTTTTTGTTTTGAGAATCGTACTTTTTTGTTTGTCTAAGAACATTTTGACGATGTAATAAACGATAATTTTTCATAAATACAGTACGTACATTCGATCTCTCAAATAGCGCAAAATCTTCGTTCTAGAGAAATGCAGGTCCAGGGTCACCTCATAGCTGGCGCCAGCGTGCCAGCGTCGTAGGAGATCGCAAGAACTCGGTTGTAAGCAAACGCGAGTGCATTCGAACTGGCTTTTAGGGTGGAAAAGAGTTTGAGCGAAGCGATCCGCTCTACTCCGAGGCTCCGCGGGATCGGACAGTCATCCTCCCTGGACGTCTTCGGTCGTCGTCCCGGTCAAACGGCGTCGCGCGTCTGCCGCAGAGGAGCGCGCTTGTCCCGTCTGGTCGACGACGTCTCGGACGCTGTTCCGCCCTGTTCCAGGCGCTGCCCGCGACCCGATGCTATCTTGGAACCAGGAACTCTCCGACGCCCTTTCGGGAGACACGCTCGGCCAATCGCGGCACACGTCCACGATAAGGAGGCGCTCGTTTAGTCACGCGCGCTCATTTTTCCAGTTTCCTGATAGGAGAAACTGGAGAGCAGAAAAAGAGAGAGAGAGAGATAGAGGAGGGGGAGGTGAAACAGCTGCGTGCCTATTTGTATGTCCAGACTCTACAAGAGCGAAGTGCCGCTGTCCCTTTTTTGACAGGCATACCGCCGCAGCAGCCCCAATTCGGAAAGCTATTTTTACGACGCCGAACCGAGGACGGCTTTAGATAGAGATGACGGAAAAAAATCAACTGAAGGCGTTTATTGTTAGGGCACGCACGGGTTCTGCTACTGTCGCAAAAATGCTGACATTTGTTACGTTTATTGTAAATCCAGGACTGCGAAGTAACTAATATAAAACAACAGTTTTTAGGTTACTGAATATAGTTACAATCTTGGGAAGTAAAAGCTTTTCAAGTTCGCATGAAATTTCAGTAACTACAATCTCGTTACTATATTTAGTTTTAAGACCCGCGCTACATTCTAATTTTTTTTTTTAAATCAATTTTTCTGTAAAATGCTTAGGAAATAACACCAAGGCGAAAAAAGTTCAGTGCTACATTTCTGGCTACTTTTACACTGATTCAACCGCGGCGCATCAGAGCGACGACTATGAATGGGTGAAAGAGAACTGGGTACGTATGATTGGTTCTCTTCCAATTCGATCTTTAGGGGTCGCATTCATGCAAGTTGAAGCACTGTAAGATTGTACCAGCAGCTAGCGCTACAGCCTAAAAGACACTGAAGAGAACCACGCCATTAAAAGTAGACGCAAAAGAACAAACCAACTAGGCTTCACCACTGCACTTGCACCAAAGCATTGCAGCGAAGTCGATCTTAGACCGAGGCCTCCCGGATACCTACCTAGGCAATCCGTTCCACGCTTTCCCCAACTTTTCGTGCTAAGTATTGAAATAACAATTGTTTTCGAAGTAGCCCCCGAAGTGGTAGTAACCGATCTAGTATGTCCATACTTCATACACACTCCGATAATCCTTGACTGTATACCGCACAGCCAAGCACTCGGGATACCAGTAAATGGTGTTGCATTGATCTGCTTATCTCAATCAGTAAAGCCATCGCCAGTGTGCTCTAACAGTAATGCAGCTTCAGTGGAGAGTGTGCTCCAACAGTAATTCACCTTCAGTGTAAACAGCTTCAGTGAACCTTCGCATTATTATTTGCTACATTAATTGAAGGAAAAGCAGTAACTAGGAGTTGGTGTACATTAATACAAGTTTGTGAGGGTGTAAGATGGGACATTTTCTTCGTCTTCGTATTGCTCACTTACGGACACCAGAGCCGTTTATGACGGATACAAATCATACTTACAAATATTCGAAACTATGTTCAGTTGTCGAGATAATGGTGTGACCCTCATCAGCATTTTATATTTTACCCATTTACAATGTGTTCCCCGTGAATATAAACCTATATTTATTTAATGTTAGTAGGATTTAGACATAAGTGATTTTAGATCGTAATAAGGCACGTTAGAACTTAAAAAAAAAAACAGTTGAAAACATCGCTACTTTTAAACGTTTATTGAGAAAACTGCGATGTACCACGAAATTTCTGAAGTACGGTTGCTTGAACTTCAAATACGCTTCTTAGAACCTGACGTTGCTGAATCGACACTACAGCACTTGTTCACATTGCTCACGCAAAATTCTTAGGCAATGTCGAGAACTGCCACAACTTAATTAAATTTGCCATGGGCTTGAGTTGAGCTAGTTGGTGCATGAAACTAGTATAGGGCCAGTTTGAACTTAAGAGAGGAAGGCGTGAAAGTAAAGAGTTGGAAAAAGTTATATAAATATATATATATATATTAAAAAAAAACATTTGCGCAACCCGTAAGGCTAAACACAGCGAGAGCTGAGGTGTCACGTCGTAGCCGCTAAGGTGTCATTTCGGAGCAGAGGGGCTGAATTAACGGTAAAGGTGCGAGCGCTCACTATAGAGTATAAGCGTTTCCTATCCAACCGAGTAGCACACCGGGCGGAAATCCCATAGAGTTTTGGAACCGACAAGGGTGTCTTAATTAGAGAGAATTTCAGCTGGCTGCGAAAGGGGGTGGCGTATTTTCGTAAGTCACTTCGGTACAAATAGTCACACGTGCTAAACGAAAAGCGCCGAATAAACAGGGACAAGGAAGTAAACAACACGGAGTGCACTCTCAAATATAGGTTTATTGAAACAAACGCGCACAATTAATACCATCTTTCTGACTATTCGTTTAGAAAATAAAACTTTGTATCTGTCAAGTGCATTGACGGCACTCTATAGCGCACTTGCTTTCCCCTTGCTTTCTGATACAGAATGCACCGTAAAATTCTACAGCAGTTTTATCTGCGTACCTTCCGAGAATTTTTTGTGCTAATTCTGGGTCACATGGGCGCATATTACAGTGCACTGCCAGATTGTCCGGCGGGGACTGTTTTACTGACCACGCATGTTATCTTGCTATCATGCATGACCATACATGTTATCTTGCTTGCTTGTTATCGTGTTGTCAGCGGCCCGTGGAATGTTTTGGGTGCCGTGCCGAAAATGCCCCGCGTTGATATGGAGCGCGGTCAACGGCGCGAAACCGCGAAGTATCGCACTATACTTCGTTTCAGCTTAGGTCCGAGCGCTGACGATGTTATGAACCGAAGGGCCAATCGAACAGCGCAAAAAGCGCAACGTCATGGCGTGCTCTCTGTGCTTGATAGGACTAGCCGGCGGAGGAGCACGCACAGAGAGACGGCGAATACCGGCTAGTCCTATCAACTGCAGAGAGCACGCCATGCTGTTGTGCCTCTTTCGCTGTTTGATTGGCCCTTCGGCTCATAACATCGGCCGCGCTCGGACATAAGCTGAAACGAACTATAACCTCTATCGCTGTAAAAAAGACAGAGATATCGCTGGACTGTTTATCGTTGTTTATCACATCCCTGTGATAAACTGAACTGTTGTTTATCAGATTTTCCTATCATGTGGAAAATGTTGCATGGGCCAAACTGGTAGGTGCGTAAATGATAGTACAGGAGAGTATGCAGCATCTGTCGAGGGAACTGCAGCAGCTCATCTACCAGAAGATTGCCGCATCTGTAAGTTCAGTGCAGCGTTCAGCAGCATCACTATCCTTGTAATAAACAAAATCGCGTATGCACTATACCTGTTTTCACCTCAAGAAAAAAGTACGTTTTGCGCACTGTTCCTACGCGGCGCGAAATAGTTCTCACGAGATTCGGTTGTCGGAGGGAAAAGCGATGCCTTTGACGTTTGGAACGTGTACATCTTGATAAGATAACATATATCTAATCTAAAATTCACCTACATATGTCTTCATTATCCACATAAAGGGGGAAATTAGTAACGTTCCGCGAGGAGCCGGACTTGTTTTACTTCGGTTCTTAAGGTGAAAACAGGTATAGAGATGCTTGAAACTATGGCCACTGAAGAAAACAAAGCAACATGCGTCAGCGTGCCTTCCATCCAGGTAAACACGAAAGAAAAATGATATTTTTTGTGTTTTTTATGTCCCGCTGAAATGCGGATCATTACAAACTAAATTGTATCTATAGCTCTGGGAATGAAAAAAATAAATAAAGAAGATAGTCAGGGTACATAAAAAGGAAAAAGTATTCAACAACCTTTGGCAGTCTAGCTACAGTCTAGCAATAACGTTGTATCTTTTAAAGGCTGGGCTACGAGTTTTGTCTGATGTGTTAGTATCGACAGTCAAGAGACAAAATATTTGTAACAAACAGGAACGAGTAAGGACAAATGCTCGCCTCTCTGTGTCCTGGTACCTCTTCATTAAAAAGCGCTTGTCTTTTGCTTTTGCAGTTAAAATTTTGTTAACTGAAGGCGTGGCAAAGTACAAAATACAATACATTATTTTTTCACGAACGCATTCAATTAGTTAGGCGCAAAAAGTAACCGAGGTATACGCTTTTATCACTTCTTAAGTATCCCGCAACGCCAACGTCTTCTGCTATTTCTGACTATTGGTTCACTTTTCAGCCTGAACAATATATTGGCGCGCAGTTTTGTTACTCCCAGGAAAACTTTGTGGCAGCGACAACGAGAAGTAATGATGATTTTGAGGCTATGTCACCGACAGATTATGAAAAAGCGGGACGTGGCTAATTATTTGGCGCTTCCTGATTGCTTCTTATAATGGCGCGATTTCTTTGGCTACGGAAATAATTAGATGCTTGGGATTCGCCACACCCGGCCTTTGTTAAGTTGTCAGTGACTTTAAGTGAACATCAACATAATGACTCCGAGAAGTAGCCGAACTAGGTTACTCCGTGAACGGGACCAACTTACGGTTGCAGACGGAAATTTCACTTCAACTCGGGAAGTACTATAATTACCAAGTTGTAACTAGTTACTTTAGCGCGAACACGTTAAATTCGCTGCTTTTTCAAATTCAAAGGGGGGCTGGTACTATAGGATGGTTCCAAGGACGGCGTATCGCTACACGGCTTGCTGAGCGCGGCGCTTACTCGGTGCAGTTGCGCGAACCTCAAGCGAGACGGGAGAGAAAGAGAAGGGGCTGCGAGCAGTCGGCCGAGGATGTTCTCAAAGGACGGATTGTGCGTCGTAATGACCCGGCGGCATCAACGAAGAATCGCCGAGCCAGAAGGACGCCGTCTGTCTTTCGCAAGGCCACAACTGGGTTAATGAAAGGCCCCTTCGGAGGGCGTTGTGCGGCGGCGGGGGGACCCTGTTTTCACCGCCTCGTCAATTGGTCGCCCTCCCCTTTGTTGTATAAGCGCCGCGCGGCTTGGAACGTGCCCATCCGTCGCCGACGTTTGTTCGTCGGAGAATGCGGAGAGCGATACGAAAGCGTCGGTGGTCGGCACACCGTGAACGTCGAAGCGTCGCTCGCCACCGCTCTGGACGTGCGTGCGACGCGAGAGCAGCACTCCCAAAGAGACCGCTCTTAGCGGCGAGCTCTCGTGTAACGACGCGTAACCGAAATCGTCTTCGTGGCTCTATCGGAGGCGTCGAAGCGTGGGAGTCGACTTCGCCTCGTGTCGCAGCATGCTGTAGTGACGCATGTTTACCGACAGTCAAAATATGGAACGATTTCGCTTCTTCTGTCGTCGAGTTGTTGAACCGCATGAATCAGCTAACTCAACTTTACGGGCAGTGCCCAAGCAGATGAAATTCGGTTGTAGGAATATAACATTTGAGAAAGCGCGATTTCTTGGGGAAAAACCTTATAAGTTATAGCTATGAATCGTTGCTGTCCTATTGATTTTTTTAAGAGCGATTGGAGCTAGTTGTGCTGTAAAGCTTGTTTTGATAAGACGATGGTAGTGGAAGAAAGTGAGGACACTTTATGTTCCTACCGTCTCAATGTGCTGTCAAGTCTAACCCACAAAGACCCAATATGTAATATTTTTAGTTTAAAGTGAACTGCGCTCTATCTATTTACTTGAACGTGCTAAAATCTTGCATGAATACGGAATCCACCACATACAGTAGCCACGCCTTTTTCGTAAACTACAGCCCGCAGAAAAAAAAAACAAAGACCACGTATACGCGGTGCATAACATCGGCTTATTATGAAAATACGTCATCCGGTAATTCTACAGGTTCTAATACACACTTCAGTCGAGGTCGGTGATGACATGCACCACCATATACTCTCGAATGTCCCCAACGCCAATCATTTGTTTTACGTCAGTCAGTTTTCTCAATGAATAGGTCGAGCGTTATCATGCTCCGGTTGGCACGCAATCTCAGTGAAAAAAATGCTGTCGGCCCCTTTTACCGCTCAGACCGCATGGCTATTGGAGCGTAATACCGATGGCCCTTTTCATTGATGGAACTGATGAAATAAACAATAATGTATGATTGCGAGGTCGTACACATGCCCGAGATTTCTAGAGTGAGCGACTTGTATCGAAGCCATCTTTAATCTTTACGCCGTGGTCTCTCAGTCGAAGAAATTTCGATGGGGCAGATTGGTCTAGTGTGTGCATATGTGGGCAAATATACTTAACGACACTGCTTCCAGCGAGGCAAATATAAGAGGAGAAAGCAGTTTTTTTTAATGTTTGCCGTGTTTGTTGGTACTGAACGTTTACTGTTAATGTCTTCATTCCAATACTGCCATTGGGAGTAGATTAACCGGCAGTTTTAAAATTATTCTCGCAGGTCTCGTGGCCCTGGCAGTAGCTGATGATGAAAAGGAAGCGGCGGAAGAGGAACTGGTAAGATGGCCCATTCCCTTGGGGATTACTGTAACAATTGGTGCACAGCACGTCTTCGTGCCGACTTGATAATCATGCGAATACACACGTAGCGGGAGTTTATTTGCTGAAAACAGTCAAACTGGAGAGTTGCCTTTTTTCCCAACATCTTTCCTTACTTTCACTGTTAAGAAGTTTGGGATTTTTTTCTTTATATTCATGTACTTCAGTGGATCCATCAAGCTGGCCTGTCATAAAAATGTTTTCCTGTTATCCGAGCCAGTTATACAAGCCCGCCGTTGTTTGATCACTTAGCATATATTCAACACGAATGCTTCATCAGCATTTGCTGAGGATTCTGAGACAATCACACGTCTCGTTAGCGAAGAAATTGCAACCGCCAATGTTGCTCGGTGGGATTTTGAAGAGTGTCTAATGTCTCATTAGAACTATAGACTACATGCGCTGACACAATCAACATCTACCGTAGTTTTATTTTGATTTTAAGTTTATTCAAAAGAACACCTGTAGCCAAGAATGTTATAACCATTCGTAAACGCGCCTTTCCCCTTCCCGTTCCAGGTTAAGCGCGCCCAGAACTCTGGTATAATGTCCACCTTTATGCCTGACCCACAGGGCGCTGGCTACGTGATGGCCTTTCCTATGGACGACAGCAAGCCGTCCAACGGTGCCACCAACACCACCCCGACCGCCGATGATCAACAGCAGCAGCAACAGCAGCAGCAAAGCGCGCCGACCTCGCCGGAGTCGGAGGAGCCCAAATCTTCAGCTCCGGAGGAATCGCCTGTTGTCGAGGCCGTGGTGGTCGAATCGGGGTCGGACAGACCTAAGGCGGACGACATCCGAAAGATCTTGGGTGTCTACAACGCGGCCATGTCGGCCAAACTCAAGCCCATTCCCCCAGAGAAGCCCAAGCAGTTTCTTTTTCCCCCGCCCCGGAAACAGTACGGGCCGGGCGGCTTTCCCGTCCTTTCTGCTGTAGACGAGCCTGAGGACGGCATTCGGTTCATCGAAGTCCCGGAGGCCGCGTCCAGTTTCATGCACCGGTCTCTGGTGGTTGAGAGCGACAACGACGTCCAGGCCCTCTCCGACAAGAAGGACAAGGACGACGATGACGAAGAACAGGTCGTGGTGAGCGTTCCCTCGTCCAGCGAGAACCAAGAGCAGAACAAGGGAGAGTCCCAGCAGAAGGCTCCCCTGGGCATGCCCGCCATGCGACCTCCCTTCTTCCCGAGGGTGCCGTACCAGGGCTCACCTCTGGTGCTGATGCTCGTGGCCCGAGTCCCCGTGCCGGTGCCCGTTCCTGTGCCCAGCGCTTCGGCCATGCCGCGATACGGGATGGCACCTCCCCCGTTCGCGCCGTTTCCAGGAATGATGCGCCGCATGGCGCTCGCGCCGCCACCACGCTTCGCGCAGCCCTTCTACCAGGGCCCACCACCACATTTCTTCCCGCATCCTGCCGGACCCATGCCCGACATGATGCCACCCTTCGCAATGCCCCCGCCTATGTTCCGTCATCCTGGGATGTATCCCCCGTTTATGCCGCATCCGGCCATGATGCCCCCACCTGGAATGATGCCCCATCCCGGCATGATGCCTCACCCAGGCATGATGCCTCATCCCGGCATGATGCCTCATCCGAGTATGATGCCTCATCCTGCCATGATGCCGCACCCTGCTATGATGCCTCATCCCGGCATGATGCCCCACCCGGCTATGATGCCCCATCCGCCAATGATGCCTCACCCAGGGATGTACCCTAGCCCGATGTCGAGCATGCTGCCCCCTCCCGCCTTCATGGCCCCGCCGATGCACCCGCTGCACCCGATGCATCCAATGAACCGCGGCCCCGTCGGCGTCATCGTGCCGGTCGGACTCGTGCTGTCCCACCCGGAGGCAGCGGCCTTCCGTCCTCGGATGCCGCCGATGCAGCAGGCCCCCAAGCTGGAGCTGCCGTTCCCGGAGGCCCGGGGCATGGCCCCGTCGCAGGCTCCCTTCCTGTTCCGCGGTCCCCCGATGCCCCCCCGCCCCGAGCCCCGAGTGGTCCCGCAGGATCGGAGGCCCTTCATGGTCGGCGTGGAGGAACTGCCCCAGAGGATGCACCCCCGCGAGCAGATGGGTCCTGTTCTCGTAAAGCCCGAGGGCCCTCGTAGGGGGCCCCTGTCGCTTGCGGGACCTCGGCCCGAGCCAGCCCTGCTGCGCAGGCCCTGGCCCCTGGCGCCACCCCACGCAGCAGCCGCCGTGAGTGCTTTAGCTTCAGAACTAAACTCTAACAGTGTCTTCTATTTGCTTTTGTTAAGTAAGAGTTTATAGTTTAGCTGGTTAAAGGCTTGTGCAAATATTTAGCAATATACTTCAAATAACAAAATTTGACGATAATAACAAACGGCCTAAACATACGTACAATAAATGCTGAACTCTCCGGATGATAAAGGGGGCAGGAGCTATAAAGCGAAACGGATAGCCTAGCCTAGTTAGACTCGGGCATAAATAAACTGATTTGTTTGCCCCAGGAAGAAGAGGGGTTTCGGGAACGTTCACTCCGCGAAAACGTGTTGAGAGGCTGCATTCTCCATGCTTTGTTATATATAACCACTGCGCGAAATGCTGTCACATTTCTTCGGGAATCAATGCTGCAGCAGCTGGCGTAACCGCACTAAATTTAGCTAGAAAATTGACGTCACGTGACTTCAAAACTAATTCAATTTCCCGCTCAATTTAGCGGGGAATCGAATTGGTGTTGAGGTCACGTGACGTCGATTTTCCCGCTAAATTTAGCGCGGTTACGCCGACGCCTACGCAGCGAAACACGGAAACAGGCGCCTAAAAGCTGCGCTTTAAAAAAAAAAAAAAGAAGTTTGAGAAGAGAATAATTAAAATCACAGAGTGGGCCAGGAATTGTCAAGGGTAGAGACTGAGGTAATGAAGTTAATTTTGTCTTAAGGTCACTGACGTGCGCGCTGGGGCAGGCATCCCCACTGGACAGAATGTCTTGTGCCTCGTACAGCTCGCGAGTTCTCCTTCCCCCGAAGCATTTTAGGATTTTCATGCGGCAACACAAAGCAGAGAACCTGCTGCCGCTTACATGCAGCGGATGTTCAACCAACTATAGTCCACCAGATGATCTCGAGGCTCATGCTCGCGCCGGAACTACAGACTGGTGAGAGGCTTAGGAAAAGGAGTAAAGCTGGCATGCCCGACGAGGGCTCCTACGCTACATGACACGCCGCCCTGCTCAGCAGCGGCCATCTATCCATATCTCTAATTATTCCTTATGCGCATGCGCTACGCAGTCCCCGTGTCGATGTGCGGCGGCGTGGAAGTGGGACTGTAGAGAGGCGCATCTCTGGCGCTCCTGGCGCGTTTGTCTTGCAAGTAGCGTCAAATGCGCCGGCGCACGAGGCCCGTGTCTATCAGAGCCGTTTATTGGTGTCTATACTTCGTCTCACCCTAGCATGGATCGCTAAACTCGTCAAACACAAAGTTGGGCACGAAGTTCGCAGAGCGTGCTGATTGGACTCTCGGGACGTTGGCGTCATGCGGGACGAGATGTCAATCATCCAAGCTCTCTCGGTGCTCAAATTCCAGCGATAATGTTAGGCACAAAGTTGTAGCGAGCTTCATCGGAGCGCGCGCGAGCAACACCGTGGGGCCAGCCGATTGAACGGCTGCACTGATGACGTTGCGCACGCGTGTCCCTACATCCCTACGCCGCGATAGAGTCATTGAAACGTAGATTGTACCTAGGCGGGCGGTAAATACTCTGAACTTTCTCGTCGCAAGATCGTCGTTTGTGGAAGTTATTGGTGACGACAAAGTGACGTTTTACAACTTTGGGAAGGAGTTATTTGAGGCCAAAATCTTCGCTTCGGAATCGAGGCGAAGATTAAACTTTGTGATATTGTGAAGCCGTGCGCAGTGTATGCGGTTTTAGAGCTCATCTTTCGCCACTGTTAAAAACGTCACCGGTGTCACCCACAGGCGTTATGTATAGAGACGTCGGTAATGACTGAGAGGTGAGGGGGCGAGGGGGATGGCGAGAAAAAGCTGTGGAAAGGGGAAAAGAAATGTATAACCAACACAAACACACACTCAAAAAGGGTGTCAGGAAGCGCCGTAAAATTGTTCGGGAGAGAGAGAGAGAGGGGGGTGGGGTGATAGTAGTGAAGAAGGGGGATATCCCTTCCCCCGAATTTTTAGAGCGCAACTCTTATGCGCCCGTTTCGAGCTTGAGCGGCGTCGCCGTCGGCGTAACCGCGCGCGCGTTGCATTATGGGACGTTTTTTCACTAAATTTAGCGGGGAAATTGACGTCACGTGATTTTAACACCAATCAGGTTTCCCCGCTAAATGAGAGGGGAGCAGGATAGGAGAAGGGGGGGGGGGTGGGGGGTGGAGGGGCATACCCTCCCCTCCGTACCCTCCCCTCCTCCTCCTCAAGAGCTGCGCTTTAATTCGACATTACAGGGAACTGTAAACGTCTGTCTTTTTTTTTATTATAACTCTCTGAAATGCAATAGTCCGGGGCTGGGGCGATATCCCCCCCCCCCCCCCCGCTTATGCCCTTTGCGCCCCCTTTTTCGACGGCACTTGGGGGGGTGAATCGCCCCCCTCCCCGTTCTTCTGTTTCGACAACCCTGCTTAGAGGCGTTCCAACTGAGCGATGACGAGGAACAGCACAGCGTGCAATTTTCGAAGTTATGGTTCTAGAGATTCTGGAATTAAAGCGGGGCGCGTTCGATGAACTTACGAGCGGCCATGACAGGCTTCCAATCGAGAGGCTCGTGCCAGGGCTCGTTGTGTGCAGGCTCGTTCAGTGACGTGCTTTTATAGTTCATAACTTTGACGTAGGATCAGGATGATCAGTTGTGAACGACAAATTTGATGGTGCGTGGTCGAGTCGACGGTGAAAAGTTTGGTTGTGTACAATGAAAGCTTGGTGCCCTCGCGTTCTCGAAACATCACCGTCATTATTGACAAACTGACATTACTCTTATTTCAGTCGATGAATGCAGAATTAATCCCAGTTTGGCTAATCTTTGAAAGTCTATCATAAAATTATTTTATCTGCCGCTGATGGGGGACAACTGCCCGGAAGCGAAATTCGTCCAAAGATGGACAATGCTACTCGGCTGGTAGTGACCTAGCCACGTCGGGCTACACTCTGATCAAATTTAAAAGGCCAAGATAAATAAAAGGGACGACAGAGACGTTTTTTAGTCAATTCTGCTTTATCGGCGGAAATAAGAACGATATCAGACTATCAACTTTGACGGTGTTGATTTTGGAATGCAATTACCCAAGCCTCCGCTGTGCTTTTTAGAGACCATCAAGGTCAAAGCTGATAATCTTCATCGTGACATTATACGTATACGAACCACGTTCGTCTCCGCGTGCTTTCTCGTGCTGCTCTAGCTCGGCGCCTAGGGAATAGTAGGGATATTTCGCCCGTTCAATGAAAAGCGTCACGAAGATATACGGATCTGCGGGTTTGTGAGAAAAGAAAACTTCGCTGCAATCTTTCGGCTCCTCCCCCCGCTATGTCATAACACGAAGAAAGTTGTGTCTGACGAGTTTAGCGACCATGGACTAACCGCGAAGGCTGTGCTAGCGCAAGCGGCCAGCCTTGACTCCCTTGACTAGAGCACTAGCTGCACGAGCGCTCGTGCAGCCGCCGCGGCTTTATTCAAAGCGACTAGCTCGCGCATTTAGCTCGCGCGGCTAACAATAGTCCGTACTAAGGTGAGACGAAGTATAGAGCGGCCATTGGAAGCGAATGGCGGTGGAGGAACCGCTCGTGGTACGTGTCTCGTGCATTTCCACAGCAATGGTTGGCGGTACTTGTAAACAACGCCTTTATCATGAAGCTTTACGTGGCTAGCGTGGCTGGCGCCGACCACCCCTGGCGGCCGCGTTGAAAACGTCGGTCTATATCGAGCCCTTACGGGTTTTTGTAGTACCTAATGCCAATGCACACAAACAACAACAACAACAACAACAACAACAACAACAACAACAACAACAACAACAACAACAACTATTAGCGCCAAGATGTTTCGGTGGCGCCCTCTTATGGTTTCCATCCGTGACGTCACGACTGGGATTTGCCTCGCCGCGACGTCACTAGTTGTTACCCTGGCTACTTACCATCAGGTGCGACGACGAGTTCGGTGGTGTGTTTAAAAAGCACAGTGGAAGCTAGGAGCCATCGCAATCCGAAACTAACACCGTCAAAGTTGACAATCTGACAATGCTCATATGCCCATGGTTTGGCCAATCGTGGAAAGCTGACCGCAGCGACGCTTTTGGTCGCGCACATCGCTAATAGTTTATAACAAAATGCCGTCGTAGCACTGTCAATGTGGAGAGCTTGTGCCGGCATACGCACTTCCACGCGCTCCGGAAATACAAAAACAAAAACAAAGCGTTCAGAACAAAATAGAACAAAGCAAAAGTTTTCGGAACAAAATAAAACAAAACAAAAGCGTTCGGAAAAAGAGACATGTCTATTTTGTTCCGAACGCTTTTTGCTCACTCACCCTACTACCCCACGGTGTTTGAAGGCGACGGCAATGTCCAACGACTTCGCCATGACGCGTCGCGGCTATCGCTGCGGCTGTATACAATGAATTATCACAGGACTGCTCAATATTTTATTTTAATGCAAATATAAATTTTTTTTTATGGTTGTCGCCTTCAGCAAACCAAAGTTACCCTACATCTTGTCGTCTTCCCAAAATCAGCTTGTGGTTTTCCCCGTCTCGCAGCAGCAGCCGGAAGCGATGCAGCAGAAACCTTCCTTCCCGATGGCCGAGGTGATCCGGCGCCAAGCCCGGCTGGTGCTCAACGTGCCTCCGTCGGACGAGCGGCTCGGCGTCAGCTACATGCCTTCCAAGATGATGATGACGCCCCGCATGGGCTCCAGCGGCGACCTGAACCCGGCGTCGACCCTGGAGACTGCCAGCACTGTGCTGCGCTTCCTGCTCCGGAACCAGGGAGCCTGAAATCCCCCAAAGATCCGCTTCGCCAAAACAAGAAGGGCACGCGTGGCCCCCGCTCTCACCGCACGCTCTTCGGAGGGAAGCATCGATCCCAGCGATAACCCCCTTGTTTTTACTAAGGTACAAATGGATGCACGCCAGGTAGCCCAGGAAGGGACGCGGAAAGTGCGCGCGCACTCAAAATACGAGTCCACGGTGATCCATCTAAAAGAAGTGCGACGAGGACTTTTGAAAGCGCACAAATCATGTCATCAGCAGATTGTATCTGCTTTCTCGTGAGCCCCAGTGACATCGAATTTCCATTTAATTTTCGCGTTTGGTTTCAGATGCGCGCTTGTCCGAAATTAACTTCGAACGAAGGGCGTGCTGTTACCCCTTGGGATCAACGTGCAGATTGTCCACTGTGATAGTTTGGTGGTGAGAAATTCGGTGTGTTGATCGCGTGTAAACATAAGAACGGAAATAGGTCCGCATCAATTTTTACGTCGTGTTATTTTTTTTAATAAACGTGCTTGTTCACATCATTGAAGGTATCATTTTGTTCTCGCATAACATTAGCGACGTGCGCGATCGAAAGCGTCGCTGTGGTTGGCCTTCCACGATTAGCTGAATGCTGACTAGGACGCCAGCAAAGGTTTGCTCATCAATAGAAATAAGTATAATGTAAGAACTTCAATTTTGACGGTGTTGGCAGTGTTCGTTTCAAAGCGCAATGATTTGAAGCTTTTACCATTCTCATTAAAACACCATCGAACTTGTTGTTCGCAAGATAATGACGCCACGAGAGGCAACCACAGGAGGGCGCCACGAAAAACCAGCATTGCTCAGGCAGTAATACTAATAACAAAACTTCATGGCAGCAACACGTTCATTATACCTGACACAGGATCATTCACATTCCGTTTACTCGAATGACATCTTAGAAATTGGCGCTCAGCATTTACTAGTAACAGTATAATTTAATTATGAATCGCCAACATGTTGTTTAGCCAAGTGACCTTTGAATTTGCTCCATGAATGATATATCAGTCAGCACTAATAGTGAACCACAAGACGTACGTAGGTACAAAAAGAACTCTCCTATAGTGACAGAACCCCAACTTCTTCCAAAAATGGTTCTACAAAAGAAATCGTCGAAAAATATGCAAACATGCCCAAGCTGATAGACAGCGGCAAGGCTGGCACCGGCTTCTGCGCGATCACGAGCAATGCCAGGGTGAGAATAATGCCGATGATAACATAGATGTAGCAGATGACCACCGCGGACACCGTGCCGTGTCTTGACGCCTTGCCTACCAGGATGCTGTAAAAAATGAAGTCACCGAGGCCCATCTTCATGCCCCTGTCTTCCGGCGCGGCGGCATCTTGCCGGCGGTGGCGGTGATGGCGTGGTTGATGCGTGTGATGATGATGATGTGAGCGTAAGACATCTTGGCGTCGTATCTCCTGAATAGCTTTCATGCGGGACACCGCGAACGAGTCTTCTGTGTTGGTAGAGCCTCTGAAGTTAAGCAGGCGTCTCGGAAGTTCTTTGGCGCCAGTTGGTGTTTGCGCTGCTGAACTTCCGTCCGGAGACCTCGGGGAAGGACTCCGAGTTGGCACTTGAAGAATGGAGTTTCTTAGGCATTCAGGGGTCGCCAGGGACGCGCTATCAGACCCTTGAATCAGCAGGTCTTCTGAGCGTGGTAATCGTCGGGCGCTCAACGAAGGCTCACTGGAAGAATTGACGACTCCACTGAGGTCATAACACCATGCGGAAGACGTAGAGAAAAGGAGCGCCGGAAAAAGTGGTTCGTTCCTTTCGTGTGCTGTCTCAATTAACATCCGGAGAGGGCCGATGACGCAGAGCACGGCGAACATGTCCCATAGCGAAACGAGGATCATCAGTATCCATGCCGTCCACTCTGGAAACGATTCTTCCAGAACAACGGCCATCAAAATTGACACGTAAATGACGAAGCCCTGGTGCATAAGGAACGGGCCCTTGTAGTACAGGGTGGCCATCCCGGTCATGCCGATGTTCCAGACGACGAACGAACAGGAGAGGTGATCCACGGGGAAGTTGAAGTAATACACACACCGTCCCATGTAGTAGTAAGTGACCACGAAGAGCAGCACTCCGGATCCCGTCATGAGCCAGACCTTGATGACATTGGTGTAGCCTCCTTTGTAGAGCAGGACCAGGGTGCAGTTGACGATCATGATCATCGAGAGGAAGCTGAATGCGTTGGCGAACGAGTTCATGAGCAAGACGGGCTCCACGTCGTACTCGACAGGGTAGCGCACGTACGGCTGGTTCATTTCGTCGTTCTTGCTGGGCTTGAGGATTCTCACGAGACACGCCACGGAGGCCATGCAGATGGAGAGAGCGCATATTAGAGTGATTACTTGTCGCATGATATGTCTGTATTGCGCTGTCATGCTATGGCACATCTTGGCTGTCCGCCTCCGCTGGGCTTGGCAAATTGCTCGGTAGTGCCGGGAGATATATGAGGACGTTCTTAAAAAGGCTGTGGCTGTGGACGTGCTGTTGTTCGGCGGTGATCGCGCGCTGTGCGGCACGGACCCCGTGTGAGCGATCTATTTTGTCTTCTTTGACAAGGTTATCCCGGCTCGACCTATCAACTGACAAAAAAAATAACACAAAAACGTAAGTTTTATTCTTCTAACAAACCCAATTCAAGCTAAAATAAGCACTTAAATGCAAACAGACAGGACGTGATATTTTGTCGTTATGGGACAGGAAAACAAATCCTTCGGTTTATTTGCCCTCTGTGAAACCTTCTTATTGACAGTACTATTCGATATATTTCCCATTTGTTTTTTTTTTTATTATGATCACAACTTCAACCTTCTTTTATTATGTTTTTGTTCGTTCAGGAACTTGAGGTATGCGCGTGAACGAAACGCTTTAAAACGTGTTTGGGTTAAATAGACCTTTTGCCAAATTACCCAATCATCAGAGAGCACAAATCCTGAAAGTGGTACTTGCCAAAACGCCAAAAAATTGGGTTGTGTGTAGATTCATACAACTTGAAGTTAGTCTGCTTCAACGGGCGACTTGTCTCTCAGTTGTAGATGAGCAATTTAACCAGTGCAGTGCAACCGCTAGACTGGGGTCTTTAACGTGCACCACGCAGTAGTGACCCACGTCCGCAAGCCGCAACAATCATATGGTACGACGCTCATCCAGATCTACAGGGTGAAACAAGGAGACGGCAGGCTCTTTAAATCGACCGGAAAATTCGGTTTCTATCGCGCTACGACTTTGTGCAGCGTTGCTCACAGATGGTGCATTTTTGTTGTGTGTAAAATTTGCAAGGAACGAACTTACCTGAGGAAAAAGTAAAGAAAGAAAAAGGCTTAGCTCTTATGGAAACGCAGCGACGCCACCGGTCTTCAAACAACACGGCGCCGTTTCGCACGGAAGACAAGAGATGGCGCAAGCGGTCGCGACGCCAACTGCCGCCAACGAACGAGCAGACGACGCCGAGAGCCGGCCCTTTAGCAGACAATCTTTTCGACTCAAAAGCGGTGCGAGCTTTTCTGATATCAGTTGGCAATGCATTATTTTATCATCCTTACTAATAAAACACATTGAATGGACACATAATCGATTAAAAAAATGGTCTGTCGGGTTATTTTGACTGTTTTTTTTTTTTTTCGGGGTACTGATGTCGTCTGCTTTGCAGTTCGTCTTTACTACCGCGTCTGTCTTTGGTTCTGCGACTGTTATTCGCGCTGTTTTCTTACGTTTGACGTCGGTATGGTGCGTTTAACTCCCAGCGAATGAGCTAAGGTCGTACTTTGGTACGGGGAGTGCCATATTACGAAAGAAGTCCGCCGACGCTTCCGAACGGAGTTCAGGCGACGGCCTCCGAGCTCGCCTGCCATCCTGCGCTGGGTGAGGCGTATGCTCGTTCGTTGGCGGCGTTCGTTGCGCCATCTCTTGTCTCCCGTGCGAAACGGCGCCGTGTTGTTTGAAGACCGGTGGCGTTGCTGCGTTTCCATAGGAGCTGAGCCTTTTTTTTTTCTTTACTTTTTCCTCAGGTATGTTCGTTCTTTGCAAATTTAAAAAAAAATGCACCATCTGTGGGCTACGCTGCACAAAGTCGTAGCGCGATAGGCTAAGAAACCGAATTTTCCGGTCGATTTAAAGAGCCTGCCGTATCCTTGTTTCACCCTGTAGATTGTATCTAGATAGCTCATCTGAACTCTAAACGCGGGGAGCGTAAGCTCTCACTGCAGAACCCAGAGTAAAGTGAACTATTCTCTGTTTCATACTTAGTCTACAATGCTGTCGATGCTGCCGACGCGAGCATGGGGCTTAGTCTCGTTGATCTTTTGCACGCGTTTTCGCGCAACCAAAACCATAGATGAAACTATGCGGTCGCGGCAGTATCTTTGACAGCGTGATGTAAGCGTTTAAATATAGTCAGGAAGAAAAAAAGAAAAAAAATAAACAGAAGGAAAACCGGAACAGTGTGGCCACTCCTTCTAATGGGGACCTGCCAGTGCCGGTCTAAGCAAGAAAAATAGAAAAAGAAAGAAAAAAAAGGGGAGGGAGAAGGAAAAGGTTCGAACAAGACATACACAAATCAAAAAGCTCGAGCTACACCTAAGCACTTCTTATGAGTTGAGAATGCGAAAGCATGCAAGCCGCTCGTCCGCTCCCTTTATCGTCTGCCGCGTACTTTTCGTCGCCGGAGGTTAGAAAAATGGTATGTGTATGCTTATACAGCCGGAGGTTAGACTGCCTTAATAGGCGTCTGGTGTCTCAGGCTCTCAGCTGTATATGAGCAATTTAGCCGGTGCAGTACAGCTGCTAGCCTGGGGTCTTCAACGTGCATCACGCAGTAGTGATACACGACCGCACGCCGGTACGATTCTCATCCTGATCGAAACGGGCAGGGGTGGGGAACGAACCCAGAACCCTACCCTGGATCCCTGGGTTCTGCAGGGTGGCCGGGGCGGCTCGCATTGCATTTGCTGCGCAACTGGCGATGTCGTCGTCGTCGCCGCCCTTGTTGCGGACGGTTCGGTATTGCACCTCATTCGACATAAGCGAAAAAATACACGGGGGAAAGATATAAACGGAAGTCAGTTCGCGCCGTCAAACCGGCAAGCCAATCCTGTTAGCCGAAGGTCCCCGGAACGCTCGAATCCTCCAGCCCATGCAGCCGCAGCGCCGCCGCGTACATCCGGGACCTTTTTACGCTTGCCGTTTCACAGCAATGCATGGCGCGCTTCGGCGCCTGATCTCATTATATTCTGTTCAACCTTAAGCTGAGAGAAATCGGTGGCCGAGTGGGCTAGCACACCAGCTCGGAGGACGTGAAGTGAAAGCTCGCGCTACAGAACCTAGAGATCCTGGGCTCAATCCCCACCCCTGGCCGTTTCGATCTGAATGAGCATCGTACCGGCGTGCGGTCGTGTATCACTACTGCGTGGTGCACGTTAAAGACTCCAGGCTAGCGGTTATACTGCACTGGCCAGATTGCTCATCTACAGCGAGTGACTCGTCACAACTTTTAAAACGGCTGACCAACTACCCACTGTCTAAATATCCACACAACCCCAATTATTTTTGTTTTCTACGTGTTTATCTTCTCTGTGCCTGTCTTTCTGTGCGCATATTTAAGCATGTTTAATGAGTACCAACTCGCCCAACTGACCTCCTTACTACAGTAATTTGATTGCTTGTAATGAGTGCCGTACAAGACTGGCAGCAATTACGTCCCACGAGTGCAGGTACAAACCCAGCGTGGTGCTCCAATTATCCGGCGAAAGGTACGTCTTGATTTATTTGTCGAAGCACTCTCTCTCTTTTCCCTGGTCAAGTTTCAAGTTTTTTGTATCAAACAGAAGGAAAATAAGCAAAGAAATCGGTAAGAAACTGCCACGCAGGATACCCACTCCCTTCTGGCGCCACTAGGAGAAGTCACCATGTCAAACCGTACACATAATACAGCCACTAAATTAAACTAACTTAATGGAACAATTTCTTATCGTAGATATTTCCTTAACACGTTTCCAGCGTCAACATTGAAGGCGAAACAGAATTCAAAACAACGAAGAGGTTTTCGTGACGGAAAAAAAGAGAAGGGTTGAATAACTAAATACAGGAAGGCAAACAAATAAGTTAAATAAAATGAGTCACACATAAATTTAAAAAACAAAAACAAAGACGGAAGACACAACCCCAATTATTTTAAGCTGAGACTGCAGCCAAGGCTACAAGCGCGAGATCGCCCGCACTCCTGACTTTGAGACGTTCGTTTCATGCGCGAGTGCTCGCTCTGCAGAAGAACGCGTCAAGGGAGAGACATCAAGCTCTCGTGCTTCCTTCCTCTAGTTCCCTCTACTCAGGGATCCCGGTTTCAAGATTACTTCCAGAACGTCCTGCACGCAGAACTTCGCGCGTTGAATTGTGGGACCTCTTCGGCCACGGTGAGTGATGGCATGTTTTCGATTTCGATTGCTTCGTTGACGAAGTAGTGCATCTCAGCACTGCATGAAAATAAAGCCAGCACTCGCTTGTACTGCACTCATTCATCTTCGTGAGAGCCCCCGTTGAAACACTGACCTCCATCGGCCGTAAGGACCTGCCTAAGCTAACCGAGGAGTAGGCCTACATGAAACGGCGATACGCGATTATGGCAGCAGCGCTGTTAGATGCCGAGGACGACGAACTGCTTCGTGTTAAAAGAAAGCTGCTTCTTGAATGAGTGGATGCAACACAAAGGACGTGGAATCAAAAACCAGTTGTACGAGGCGCGGCTTGAAGACGGCATTGATGAATATCGAAGACTCCTTCATGTGCCTCGGACGACACGCGCAACAGCGCAAGCCGCAACAGGTTAGGCGATCTCGATTCCACCGCGGGCGTCAAAAATTTGTAAAGTTGCCAGACACGCGAATAGAATAAAATACCGCCAATCGCAGGGATCCCACGCCACGGCGGGGAGCGTTTGTGCAGCCCGAGCAAAAGCTCTCCTATCTCCCTAGGATGTCTACAACGGCGGGACTCCGCGCAAAAGCGTGACGTTGTTACCACGTGATGCGCATGCCGGGAAGCAAAGGAAGGGATTTCTTCCCCGTGCGACTACCTTCGAGCAGACTAACTTCTGGCTGTCTAAACAAATATATAGCAGAAGCACTAAGGTCTATTCGCGACTCCAACGAAATTGATGCCACTTGGCGGCTAAAGCAGAAAACTGCCGGCAGGTTCGCTTGCCAAGACGAAGCCGTGAAAGTAGCTGAAAAAACGCGCGATTAAAATTGCCAATAGCGAGGCGCCAAGCGTAACTCGCGTTCAGCTTTTCTTTGACTTCAGGCGGTGGTGGAAACGGGGCTTCAGTCTTCAGTAGCGCCAAGCACCCCGTATGGTAGCCATTTGCGGTTCATGGAATGAGCGATTTCTCGCTGACCTCTCCATCTTGGTGATAAGATTCAAATTCCCGGTGACAGGTTACTTTATAAAGACATATCTTGAATACCGAGGTCTTGTTATCCATGCACCGGCGAAACAAGCGCGCATCTTTGCACCGTCACCACATATGTCGGTGCGTGGAGGCATTAGAAAAATAAATTTCCTGTCTTGAAATGCGCAAGAACACCAATACCTTCTATGAAGATAAGCATGATTGATAAGTAAATTGCATGCACAGTGCCAAAGGCGCTTATATTGGTGGGGAACGCTTTCTGTACGATAACACTCCCTAGTGATCTTCGCGTGATTCGTTCAGAACGACCCTTGCGAAGCTTCGAAGATAAGATGGGACTGAAGTGGCGATTGTCATGGCAAATCACACCGATTAGCCAATCACCATGTGAAGTGATTGGCTTCTTACTTTTTGCCCATGACTTCGAGACTGGATCGATCCTGTCGTCGAGACAGTACGACGCAAATCTAGCCTAGCCATCGCCCTCGACTTCTTAAAGAAGACAGGCCTAGGAAAAAAAAAAACCTTTAAACTCTCCCCCAACCCACCTCCCACCACCCCGTTTGGCCCTACCGTAGCTTACATCACCAGTTTCCTTGTGCCAATAAACGTCTACCGAACCGAACCAACTCGTTTGTATGTTAACATCTGCTTGTGTCCTGATAGCAGGCAGGAAAGGCAATGGCGATACTTTCCCCAAGATCGAGTGACTTTAGCGCTCCCCGATAACGCTATAACGCGTTATCGCGGAGCGCTAAACGCTATAACGCGCTAAAGGGAGCGATAACGCTCCCTTTAGCGCTCCCCTCTGAACGATATTTACTTTTAAACAAGCAGGCTATTTCTGACTATCGGTGGACCCTGCAAAACTACCGTTTTCCTGTTTTATTTTGATCATCTTAGATATCTCATTTGATTGCAACGCACACCAAGTTTTATAAAACTACTTTGAATAATAGTTCCGTAAAAAATCCGTAAAAACTTTCGTCCATCTTCATTGTTATGTGCTGCGGGAGAACAAGGAATCTTCGTACTGGAAGTTTATGCTGCGGCAAATTCGCAAATATCTCACCACCCTTCAAAGTATTTTTTTTTCTCCTCGCCGAGGCTGCTATTTGATGCGTTCACACATAGTATACATATAGTTCTGGCTCTCGGCGAATATAGTTTTTTTTTGTGTTTTATGCCGCATAATTTTATTTATTGAGATTATAAATGTTTGGGGCTTGACTTGTACGTTTTATTAGAACAGTGTCAACCTCAAACAAACCAAACTTGGTCAAAACAAGAAACTATAACTTGATACTAAATATGAGGAAATGACAAAGGGACGGACAACAACGACAGGCGACAACTTCTAAATTTTTGGAAATTGTCGCCTGTCGTTGTTGTGCGTCCCTTTATCCCTTCCTCACATTTAGTACTATTAACAACACGCTCGTCCTTTATGTATAACTTGAGGCTCTACTCTACCGTTCGTAAAGTCAGTAAAAAAATCAAATCGTCTGGTTGTTTAATAATTAACCTGTTGTAACGTCTGAAACTTCCTAGAACTGGGACAACAATTTACCTCTGTTTTTTGAGTACATCGCGAATATATAAACCTGTTATCGGTAAAAATAAACAGTTCGAAAAAAAAAAACGAAGGACAAAAAGAAAAAAGTACATACAGCGCTGTGGTGGGTTGGGAGGCCTAGAAAGGGAACCGTGACAATCACTCGCTTCGTCCAGCTGCGAGTAAATGGCAAAGCTGTTCAGCACGAAGCGTTAGCATCGATATACCCGCAGCAGCGTCACAAAGGCACTCCGCCGCATTGGGAACTCTAAAGAAGAAGAAAATGTTTTCACCGTTGATCATAATCGTGACTGAGTGCCGCGTAATAAATTTTTCACCAAAATGCAGCTCGGTTACTGCTGACCTTGTTTCTAAGCATTAGTCGGCATCAAGTATAGCCCGCTCCCATGTTCGGAATCTTTCGAGTTCTTTTGGGACACCCCACAACGTCGCCTTTCTGCCTGCAGATCTCGAGGATACACACCCATCTTGCAGCCTGGTACGCTGCTTGTTAGTCATAACTAGGGTTCTGCGTTTTCAGAGTTTATTTTTGAGCAAATTCGGAGGGTGTTTGTCGGAGTGTACTTATGTTTGCAAATTCGGAGTTTTTCGGAGCGTTCGTTCACAGTACACATAATTTAGGGTTTTTTCTCGGATTATTAGGGTCGTAGAGTATTGATCTTTAAAATATGTCATGTACAAGAACAAAAAAAAAAAAGAAAAAGACAATCCAGCCGCAGAGACATTTTTGTTGCACAGTCAATATTTGCAACATTCGTGGTGACATTTATTCACAACTGGTTGTAGTATATGCGGGCGTATTTTCCAATGTTAGTGTCTGCCACCGCAGCACGCTCCTTCCGATTGATCACCCGAAGCATTGAGAATGCTGTTTGGACATTCGCACTGGATATGGGAAGACCCAGCAGATCCAGTGCGCAACGTGAAAGGATGGGCCACTCTCGCGCATGCATCCGCCAAAACTGTAGGGGCTCCACAATTTCCTTCAGAGCGTCCTGATACGCCAGGAACTCCCTTTCTAGCTGCAGGTGATATAATGCCCTCGCTGCACAACGAGTGCGAACAAGTGCTTGTAGATCTCGAACATGTGAGGTAGTTCTGCCTTCACGTTCGGGTTGACAATCTGCACCCAATACCAAAACCAATCGCTGGTGTATTGCAAGTCGTCCGCAATATGTCGTTGACCGGTGCGGCTCCACTTCTCGGCTACAGCACCGTAGTACTCGCGGAAACTGTTAACGGCGTACGAGCGCTTCTCCTCGTCAACAATGTCGAGCATGCAGTCGACTTTCCCGCCAAAACTCGTCACTGAGGCGTCGGTCCATTGGCTTAACAGTGCCTTCAGGCGCACAGCAAGTAGAGAAGAGACCTCTTGCACCAATGTAGATTTAGCTTCTAGTTGCTTGATTATTGAGAGCACTTCGTTCGAGGTTTTTTTTTTTTTTTTTTCATATCTGAGCTTAACAAGCAGGTCATGCAGAGAGCAAGATATCATCACAAACGCTTTCAGCTTGTCACACTTCTTCCCTTTTGCATCATCACTCTTTAGAAATGTCACAATAGCGCGTCAGTTGTCAAGGACGTCAACAAGAGCTTCGTGAAACGAAAATCATCTAGATGGGTTGGCAGTCGATAAGCGCTTCAGCTCAATGTTCATGCTCGCACAGACAGAACCAAACTTACAGCGAAGTTCTCTGGAGCTCTTCCAAAGGGCAGGGAAATGCACAATGAAGTCACGAGCTCCCTTGAAGCAATCGATCTTCAGGCCCTCCTCAAAGATCTTTGAAATTCAGGAGCACGAAATTCTGTGTGCGACTGCTGCATGTCGCTGTGGAGTCACGTGGAGCACGTAGGAAGCAGAATCTGAGCATAGGACACAAACGTCACTGAGGGACTTGGCAATTTTTTGAAGAACCTCTTGTATGAACATTCCGATAGACACGGCATTGCACTGTTGTAGAACCTGCAAATCTGCCATCAAGGTCCGGCGGCCAGGTACCTTGTCGTCGTAGGATGTCACTAAAACCGCCACTGCTGGCCGACCGCGGAACTCTGGCGTTTCGTCTATGGTTAGAAATATCGGGCGGTTCTTGACTGCTTCCTTGATCTTCTCGAAATTGTGCTCGTAGACTTCTGGTAGGTATTTTCGTACATTTGAGTGCTTGATGGCTTTGTCCGTGCAGCTGGGCACTTGTCCCGGAACAGGCTGCCAAGCGGCCGATCTGTCTGATGGAGCGGAATCCCTGCTTGGCAAAGCGCTCGGCAGAACTTTTGCGTAATGTCATCAGCGTCCTCCCTGCGACTCTTGCTTCTTGTTAAGCAATCCTCCATGGAGCTTTTTTGAGATGACTGATCTAAGTATAGAACCACATTTTTTTCTAATTTAACAAAGCAGCCATTCATAGGCATCACATTGGTAGAAGAGCTTTTGAGGATACAAATTAATTTGTCCAAAATAAGTACGGTTACATTAAATTCGCTCACCTATCTCGAGTCGAGGTTTCTTCAGCTGAATATGCCGATTTGAACCCTAGTGCTCCGCGATGCGGAGGGCTCCCTCCGCATTAGCCGCGCTAACTTACACGCAGCAGAACTTGCAGACAACGAGGTCATTGCTGCGGGTCGCTTTAAAATCTGAATATTTTTTGGCGTAATCAGCAGGGAGCGTTCGCTTCCTGCCCATGGCGCGGTTACGCTGGAATAAACTGACTAAATCTCGGGTGCCTGTCATCAAAGCGGATGACGAGGGAACGTGTGCAGAGGTTTAATCTTTAGCGAAAAGAGGCCAGAGATGGGCGAATGGACTTCTCGGAAAGGAACATATCCGGGAGAAAGGCCGCAAGTGGAGTGGCAGGGAAGGTGAGAAGTGTTCGACCTCGGTTCGACTATTATTGTGGGGAGAGATTGTTTTTCATGATGAGGGTCCAAAGGGACTCTCTTTGTAAAGCTTGGGAACGTAAGTGGAACGAACAAAAGTGGAAACAAGAAAATGGAATAGGAAAAGTTGTTCGAGGATCCCAGGGAAAGATAAAGGGTAGTTTGGTTTTCACAAATGGCGGTCCCCGAATTCGGAGTTTTTCGGATAAATCCGAATTGGCAAAATTTTTACCGGCGAGTGTTTTTCGGATTCTGTCGTATTTATTCGAAAACGCATAACCCTAGTCATAACGAAATTCGGCAGTGAAGCTATGTGGGTGGTCGCCCTTTCCGGAGGTGCAATGGGGGACGGCGGGTATATCACTGGAGCGCGTGTTAACACCCCGGCTTCCCCCCCCCCCCCCCCCGTCTACGTCACTTTTTGGCGGTAGTTTGAGCATACCTTATTACATAATATTAACCCACCTGGCCCAACCGTACTCACGTTCACGGCGTCCCGCCGGTGGCCCAAGCCCCGTAGTCCCTCATTGCACCTCCGGAAAGAGAGTACCAGCTATGGTGGGGCTTGTGAAGCCCCTCGATGTCCCTCTTCTTTCTCCTTCTATTTCCTGTAGGGAATGGTGGAGATGCTATCCACTCATCGATGGCTCTCCGCCAGTTTATACCTACCACAACTCTGCATGCAGAATTATTGAGTCCCTTTCGCAAGCGCGATCGTCACACCCTCCCCTTCTAGCCCACCACAACAGCGCTTTGTGTGCGTACTTCTTGTTCTTCGTATATTTTGCGCTGTTTATTTTTACCTATAAGATGTACCTCCAGCTCGCCCAACTTTCTACCGTATTGCATTTCCTTTCTTCTACACTGGACTATTCTATGTGTTTCGATGAAAACCTTTTCGGCCGCGCACCGGTCACCTAGCTGTGTTTGGAGATTTGTGCTTGTCCTTTATCCCCCTAGTCCCCCTTGTCCAGGGATTATTATCGTCATTCTTGTCCAGCTCGCTTGCACCTTAGCATTAATTGCATTTTCATCGAAACTTTAAAATGCAGGTTGTTCAGACTTGTTCATGTTAGACTGGTGGTAGCTGATAAACCCGTTTGCTCTATCGACGTTTAACACCTGATTAGCTCGGTTGGTAGAGCACTCCAATGGAATTGAAGAGAAAAGAAAACAAATATTTATTTCGGCGCTCCACTATATCTCTACCGCTCCTCCCCAAGTACGTTGTGGACGCGCTGAATCAGAAGTGGCAGTAGAAGGGGTTGGTGATCTTTCCGTGGAGTGATCCAGCTCTCCCAGGAGTTTGGGTGTAGGTCGGGGGGCAGTTGGTGTAAAGTGGCAGATATGGGGGGTTTCGTGTGCGGACAATCCTTGTATGTAGTGAGGGAGCCCTTGCATGTAGTGTTTGTAATGAGGGGTCATTAGAGTGTGAGTTTGAGCACGGCGTAAGATGGCACCCTCTTCGCGAGTGAAGTGAGGAGGTGAGTGGGGTAGAGTTGTGGCGGTCATACGCAGATTTTGAGGATAGCCGTCCGAGCTTTGTGGAGTTGCTTGCGGTGTTCACGTGGGTCGTAGGACTCTGGCCAGAGGGTATGAGGCCCCAGAGTTCCTTCAGCGCGGGAGAGTGCTTGCGCTCTTGAATTTCCATCCCATACCCTGATGGCCTGGTATCCATTGGAAATGGAGGGTACTACCAGGGTAGGGCCAGGACCAGGCGGATTTTGTAGCGTGAGCTACACTGGCCGAGGTTGAGCAGTTTCGCGGAGCTGTCAAAGAGCCGTGCTGCGCAAGCGCGAGGAGCAGTGACGTCACACGGCGCACAGCTGGCGCGCCGGAGCCGCCACCGCCGCGCGCGCCTCGCCGGTCGGCGCATGCGCAAGGAGCAGTGATGTCACACAGGCGCACTGCTGGCGCGCCGGAGCCGCCGCCGCCGCTCGCTCTGCTGCCACCGCGCGCGCCTCGCCGGTCTGCGCATTCCAGAGGAGTCATAGCCGCGACAGACGCACTGGCGCCGCCGCGTGCCCAGCTGTGCGCCTCCGTTGCGCAGTAGCCAAGTCTGACGCTACACCGGAGCAGCTTGATAGCGCTTCTCATTTTGTGCGTATAAGCTCACGCTACGGATATCCTGGCATAGCCGAGCTAAGCCACAGCAATTGTTTCGGTCGCGCACCGGTCAACTGTGTTTATAGATTTATGTTTGCCCATTGTCCCCCTCATTCCCCTTTTCCGGGGATTATTTTTGCCATTCTTGTCCAGCTCGCCGGCACCTTTGCAATAATTGCATTCTCATCAAGAGGGATTGCTTTCCCAATGAAGTACTGAACCTTTGCAATTTTACGATGTCGGACGGACATGCCAAGCAAGTCACCAAAGTTACGCAGCGCTTAATTTGCGTACTTGGTCTTCTTGTCCTTTATTTTTTGGCTGTGTTTATTTTTACTGATAACATGTACCAACAACTCGCCCAACTTTCCACCGTATTACTATAAACCTGCCCCAAAGAAACGGTTCTCTTTTGATTTGACACTGGGTTAGACCTAAGAATCCGTGTTTTCAGAGTTTATTCTTCGTTAAATTCGGAGGGTGTTTTTCAGAGTTTATTTTTGCCAAACATTCTGAGTTTATAGAAGATTATTTTTGTTAGGTTCTCAATTTTCTGAAATTCGGAGTTTAATTTTACAGTTTTCTATTTAAAAATAGATAAATTAATAAATATTAACCGGGTGTAAAGATGTGCTAGATTCAAAAGAACGCGCTTGTATCAATTAATATTTTATCAGCTGGATTTGGCGTGGGCGCCATTGCCATTGGCAATACTATTTTGTCCCACGACAAAATTTGCAAACATATGTTGCTCCAATAAATGTCGATACTTTAAACGCAATAAACTCGCGAAGGTAGTCGCTGCGAGGATTGTATTCATCCCATCCTATCCATAAATACTATACCCCGCGGCTGCGCGTGGAAAAGGCTGTAATAACTGGAACTGCTCCCCCTTTTATGAAATCTTTTCTTTCTAGCTTTCACTGTTACAAAAAACAAACTCTTCTTCCTCTAAAAATCACAAATAGTATCTCTAAACTGGAAACAGGAAGAGTGGCTTTTGTCGTGACACAGAAGGTCCAATGGCCCGTTGTCCCGGATGAATCTTGACGTGATAAGCGGTAGACTTGTTTTATCAATAATGCAAAATAAAAAAAATGGGCGGCATTATTTTAGAATTCTTTACCCCGTGGGCTGACCAAATTTAAATAAAAAATAGTTCTTTTTTTAGCATTGGTGGAATTAAATTTGAAGTTTTTAAGATAAATGCGAATTGACGAAGCTTTTTTCTTTTTTTACGATAACGAAAGACAGACATAAAAGTCAGACAACACAGGCTGTGTTTTTCGTTGTCTTCCATGTCCCTCTTTCTATATCGTAAATTAGAAACCAACACCCTCAACCATCTACACGAAAATTTTACCGGCGGTTGTTGTTCGGTGTTTTTCAGATTTATCCGAAAACGCGGAACCCTAGTTATAACCGTGGCACTGCGTACTATCTCCCATTGTCTCGTGTATACTTCTCCGACAAGAGAGCAGCGCAGGGCTGGACGCAAAGTTTATACAAGATCCGTAACCAAATTCCGCTCCGGAACCTTGTCGCCAGCATTCAATAACCGGGTTGCCTCGCCACTAAGTAACGGGAAACGACTGGGAAGTGTCTCGCGGTTGAACCGGAGAAATGTCGGGCCGGAACCGGACGAGCCGCGGTGCGATGACGTGTGATTCTCCCGATTGATTGTGGTGTTAAAAAAAAGAAAAAAAGAGAAGGGCTCTCTTCTTTACGAGTCAAATCTGCCGCCAGCAAGTCACATCAACAACGCGCTCGAACTTCTCAGGTTTCAAGATGTCGGTCTTCATCGGAATCTTAGCGGCAACGTGTCTTATCTTCGGCATTGGTGAGTGAATGCGCAGCCAGTTGATGTTTGGAAGAACCAACCATCTAATATTATGCGTTTCCGTCGTTTCTCCACAAAGCGAGGGCGCAGGATCCGCCACCCAACGTGTGTGAAACCTCGTTCATGGACAGCTGCTACGAGACGGCCATCAAGGAGTCCATGCAGCTCATCTCCGAAAACTTCCACAACAACCTGGGACAGTTGTGCGGGTGAGGCGACCTTTGCATCGTATAACGCCCGAGGGACTTGCCCGTAGGGTGTGGAAATATTCTTAAAATTTTAGAAACATTTCTTGGTGACATCTATTCACTAAATATCGAAGTCGAAAACTGAGCATGGGTCAAACTGATTGACGCTTGCGGGGTGGCAAAATTTCAGTTGTCTTTTTTTTTATTTGTCGAAATGTGAAAAGAATGTCTGTTTAACTGCAAGATAGGCTATCCTAATTTACACCCTCTGATTTTTCACCACTGTTTTAAGGACTTTTGCCGACGTATTTCTCAGGAAAAGCTCAAAACAAAATGAGATTTTCTGAATGTATTCTAAAACAAATAAAGCACTGTGTGTTGTAAAGTTTCCGCTTTTTAATTGCTCTCATTTTACGGAAATTTATACATGAATCACCCCGACTAACTTATTGGTTCAAATGATCCGTTCACTCGTCCTAAAGGATTTTCTTTGATCTCTTGCATGTTTGATCAGCCGCCTGACGGACGCGAATTCCACCATGTTCTCGAGCTGCGGCAGCTTCGCAGAAACCTGCAGTTCCGAGGACCCCTGGAAAAAACCCATAGAGGACGTCATTGGGGCCCTCTGCAGCGAAACCAACGTCCGTGAGTTGGCCGATGCCAGATATATTTTTTTTTTCAGTGAATACGCAAAGAGTCATGGCCGCCAGTTTAGAAGTTATCAAGATGTGCGGACACGATGGGATTTTGTTTTCTGTGCTCTTTCCTGCAGGACAAAAAAAACAAAAAATCGGTAACAACCTTTGCATATAGGTGTTATCATGGACAGAAGCACAGATAGACTAGATGGCGCAAGCTACTGCCTTTCACAGAACCTACAGCCTCTACCATCCATTCTACTTTGGGCTGTGGCAAAGATCGAAATGTCTGACCTGATTATGCTGGGCCAGACATGAGTGCCGCCCGTGCGATGCCTGCAAAGGGTACTCATTAGTTTTCAACGGTGTCTCACTGATTGCTGCAGCATCGATTGTCTGCTAAGTGACAGTGTAAAGCCCGCTGACAAGTTGTACAACTATTATCGAGAGTAAAAAAAGTAGAAAAAATAAAAAATACAATACAAAACAAAATAATCTTTATTTACTTTTCAAAATAAGTCAAAATGTAAATCCCACATCAGCCAATACTGACTTGTGCGTGAGACGCGACAGATGCCTCTGGATTTTTATTACCGAATTACGATACTTGCACTAAACCACGCCATTGCAAAATAAATGGAGTTTCCATCTCCATTTATTTGCCAAAAATTATAGTTAGCGTCTATTCTACTAAATAATTATTTAGCACTAAAGTATTAGATATGTTGGATTTTGTCATTACTTGCTTCACGTCGTTAACTAGAATTCAACTTATCGAAGCGAACCGATTCTCTAGGAATGTTTTTACTCCTTCCAAGTATCCACGTTTTTGACAGTTTCTTTTTTAACTCTTCGGGTAAGTTTATTAAAGATATTGGGTACATAATAATTTCCTGTGGCACATCCATATTTGGTATAAATAAATGGTTCAATAAATGTCTATATTTGGTCTTAATTGTCTTTCTTTAACATTCTCCACTTCGTGTGTGTTGTTGAAAAAACTATTTTACAATAATATCATACTTAATCTGATCTGTAAACGCAACATTCCTAGTTCTTTATGTACAAAGTTTTGAAGATACGTTTCTCCGATTAGGTAAACCATATTTCGGACTATCCTTTTTTGGGTGAATTATATTTTTAGTTGTAGATATTTGGCACGGTGTCCCTAGACTATTATTCAATATTGAAGTGTGGACTCGCCCAGTGATTTGTATATAATTCTTAGTACGGATCGAGAGACCAGATTTTGTGTCTGAGACGTCTGCGCATGAATAGCCTTAATTTTTTTTACAAATTTGTACTACATAAGTATCCAATTTATTATGTTTGTCTATGTGCATTCCTAGGAATTTGACATTTTCAGAGTATATCAGCGCAACGCATGAGCAACTATTGCATTTCTGCTTGCGCATTTGTAATGGTAATTCAGCTAGGATTTGTTTCCTCGGGTCTCTGAAGCACAATACTTCTGTTTTAGGAGCGTTTACAACGATTTGATTTTTTCGGTACCATTTTGTTAATTTATAAATGTCTTCTTGTATCGTCTTCACAGCTGTTTCGCAATTTTGGTGTGCATATACTGTAATTACTGTATCGTCTGCAAATTGAAAAAAGCTCACTTTTTAATTTGACCCGGGCTATCTCGTTAACGTATGAATTAAAGAGTAGTGCACCGAGCCCCGTACCTTGTGGAACTCCCTGTTTGATTTCTCCGCTATATCTCGAGCCTAGTGGTACTATCTTACACCGGACATTAGGATAATTCTGGAATAAGTGTCACGCATCTTTCCCCGAATACAAATACTGTATAATCTATTTCACGAGAGCTGCAGTATATTGACGCAATCGGCCGCATTCTACGATCCTTCGGCTTGGAGCATCTTTGCAGTGGTTACTTGCGTTGCTTGGTCGCTCCGCGCACGTTCCCCAGGATGGGTGGATCGTGCATCCCGGAAGCCCGTCCGGACGCTGGCTCAGGAGCGGCGATAAGAGGGCGCCGCTCTAGCCGCCGCCGACCGACTCATTTCCCTTGGAGACAGGTTCGGCCAGCACCAAGGTCGCAGTCGCTCTGCTCGTGCATCATACAGGGGGTTGGCTGCGGACACTCCTGAAGCACGTTGAGCATGTTTGCACAATACATGCTTCGAACATGTCTACAGACAGATTTTTGTATGACCACAGGGAAGAAGTCTGTTGACTGTCTTCTGTGCGATGCGTGCGGCCGCGACTTAAAAGGAACAAGAAGGCTGTCAAAAGCGCAATCCAACTGACAAGGAAACCGCGCATTTCAAAACGCAGCTATTTGAAGCGTGCCTTTTCACCGTAGTCGGCGTCCAAAAGCGTTTGACAAAATATCATTTAGAAAAGCGCCTAAACAGCGACAAATAGAGAGTTTCTGAGAACCGTTTTTGCCCATCCGATACGGTACGATGGGACCCTCCGGTACGCACTGTGCACATGGGAGTCTTCTGTGGTAGCGCATGCGCAGTTCGTTCCGGAGGGCCCCCGTATCGGATAACCGGTTTCCTAAAACTCTCGAATATCTCGGACACTTGCTGCCGTTGGAGCGTTTCGAAAACGGCCGCTGCCGCAGAGTTGGCCAGCTGCCAAGTTGATTCCGCCTCTTGGTCCAGCTGCGTTGTGGTGTCGTGTCAAGGGTACACTTCGGCATCGACTCTCACACACGTCTCTCTCCAGCTGCGTCACGCGCAGTGTTCTAAATATTTCTGGGAAGTTTTTTTTTTTTTTTTTTAATTAAAGCATCCCATGCTTTCAGGGAAGAAATGGACCTTTTCCACATACCGACGGCACCAGGCGGTGGCTGCACGTACTAAAAATTGAGGAAGTGACCTACCTGCGCTACCAATCGATAATGGGAGCTACGCTACCAGTTTCTTCGCTCTCTGAGCTGCGGCGCGTGCACAACGCGACGTTAAAGAGGGGAATCCGTGGCGTCCACCCAAACGTCGTGTTTTTCTTTTCGTTCACCTTCTTTTTTTGTGTAACACAATTGTATATATGCTGCAATTACGTGTTCTACTCACTGATCCACAGCCTCCTTCCGAATTTCCTCGATATTTCGTGCAGACTTCCGCCGCTTGGCATCGGGCGCTCGCGCGTGCGCAGAACGCTTCTCGGAAAAGGTCCATTATGCTTTTTCTAGAGGAACTTTCACTGTGATCTTGGGTCAGCTGAGTCCACACCGATAATGACTAGTCGTAGTTCGGACACGACAGTAATAAACGCCCGGAAGTGCCTGCTCCTATGCTATTCCAACATGCACTCAACAAATCAGAGCAGTAGCGCGGCCACATGGTTCAGCACTCTTCTACGTGGTAAAAAGGCGTTAACCTATTTCTTGAAGAGCTGCTTGGGACTTTTAAAGCACTTGTGCCTGTCTCCAAAAGGCCTTAACAGGCTTACACAACCGGAGGCCTCTTGAGCTGCCTGGGGAAGAATACGACGCCAGTATTTTTTATTTATAATTTTTTTAAACACTGCAACGTGGGCCATTTGGATGAACATGCGCGCTCTGTGTGTGTGTGCTAAGTTTGCACTGCGAAGTCGGTAACATGATTTTTTTTTAATGCGAAAGCATTAACTGTTCCATGGAGCGAACCGGCGTTATCAGCTCTTGAAGCCGCGTCAAACGGCACCTAAAGTCCCCTTTCCCATGAAGCGAAGGCTGTAGTCTGTAAGAGAGAAACTGAGAATAAACTCCCTTTGCCTGGCGTGCGCCCTAGTTTCAAGGAACGCCACCTTATGACGCCGCGGCCCCGCGGGGGGAGAGAGCGGGTGCTCCTCTCGGCTCCGACGAACATGGCCGAGCCTCAAGAATCGCACCGCAAAACTCGAAGGAGCACTCAGCGTCGTTCGATTCGACATTAATGCTTTGGCATTCACAACTCATAAAAAGTGCTTAGGTGCCCGCGGAATGTTTTTAGTTTACATCCGAATAGAAGGCAGAGGCAAATGCTGCAAACTGGGACGTGACTTTGCGCCCTTAAAAAAAAAGCACTCGGTGCAGCCAGCAATGAGGTCGGACACAGAAACAACACAACTTGATCTAGTGGATTTATTTGTCAAAATAGTTTTTATTTGTGTGCGGGTACAGAGAAACTGACGCGGTGACTGCTTTGCGCACGCAGGTATTTTCTCAACGCCGCTGGTGCCTTCGGCCCAGTGTTTCCACGTGGACTACGCCTTCGAGTGCATCAGCAAGAGCCTAAACGTGTACAGCAGTCTGACGGACTACATCCGCTCCTTCCGCAACAAGAGTACTTGCAGGTGAGCTCCGCCAACACTTCTTTATGTACTCTTTGCAAACATTAATAGTTGCTAAAACCGATTTCCCTGCTACAGGACAGGGTCTGCATTGAGTCTAATGCCGGCAATGCCTCCCTCTGACACCACAAATAAGAAATATAAACGTCTTGGAAGTGGTGTGCTAACTGTGCATGAGAACGGTCATAAAGATTAAAACGTAATGCACTTTGTCTGAAAACTCGTTTTTGTTTCTTCCTTTCATTAAGGCGAGTGGTGGACAAGGTTCGCGAGTGTGCTGTTGGCGTCTTCGATATCTGCCACAACTCGGAAGCCCTGCACGCCATGAAGGGCGCCCTGCTGAGTATCGCAGACGCGGCCCTCAACGCCACCGGTTGCGACGCCATCGAAGAGCACGATGGTGAGCACCCCCTACTGAACGCTGGTTTTCGGTCAGTTGCCAGAACAGCATATAAAAGCGTCGGGTGTTTACGTTTCTACGCGTCAAGTTAACACTGATATCACTTTCTATATGTGTAAGAATTGTTTGTCTACGCGTCTAGTTTTCTACGGTGCGGTCGGGGAGCTAACTAACTGTATGTACGGAGAAAACTCGGTGCTTGAATAAATGTGTGTGCTGTTACATTTTCGGTTGCTGACGAATAGACGCGTGCCAAAGATCAGATTACACGCTCTGCTTCCGAAAGGGAAATCTGTGCCCCCGCAGTCGTCCGTTCTTCAGACGCCGGAAATGACTGGCGGCAGCGGTGGCAGCTGGAACAGTATTTACTCGAATCATAACCGCACTGTTTATGAAGAAAGTCTGAGGGTTCGCTTTTCCACGGAGCACGCAGATTGTCAATCACCGCGTTCGACAGCATGATTCCAGCTGTTTACAGGACAGAGATAACGTCTTCGTGCGAAGATACGATCTGTGAAGATTGAATTTGTATTGAGAATCGTATTCTCGATCTGGTTAATCGTTATGTTATTTATGCGCAACGCAATGATTGCTTGTATGTCTGTTTGGTGGGAAAGTATACGCAAGGGCCTTGTTCATAAATAGTGTGGCTATTACTCGACTAAATAAGGTATATTGCCGTGTGCGCAGCTAGCCAAGCAGGCAGCGCACTTCGCTACCACGCAGGTAGCCGAGTTCGAATCCCACCGCCACTTGCCGTTTTTACTTTACGTAAGTAGAAGATTCTAGGCCGCTGGAGAACCGTGTAGCTTGTTTATGCTCAGAATGTATAGTTCCAGAACGAACGAGCTAGAATGGTCTAGGCACCTAGGGAAGGCTCAAAAGAAGCCGCGTTGTGACGTACGGAGTCGGTCTTTCGCTAGCGCTCGACTCTGCGTTCACTCCGACATTCGACGCCATCGACGCCGTCCTGTTACCCTCCATTATTTTCTTTTGCTTTTGTTTTGAAACAAGTTCGCTACATTAAATGTTTAGTTTCTTTCGTTATTTACCGCCTCGTCAGTTGTCCTTCGTGACAATATGACTCTTTCGATAGAAAGCAAAATTGAAATACGCCTAGAAATTAAGGTATATAGTGATGAAAATAATCCCTGGAGAAGGGGAACAAGAGGGACAAGGGACAAAGAAAAATCTCCAAACACAGCTAGGTGACTGGTGCGTGACCAAAAAAATCCGCCTGGTCCGGGTATCGAACCCTTGACCTCTCCATTCCCAGTGGAGCGCTCTACCAACTGAGCTAAACAAGGGTTAGACGCCAGTAGAGCAAACGGGTTTTATCAACCGCCACCTGTCTAACACCAACAAGGGTGAAGCTTGCATTTGAAGGTTATGATTATAATGCAATTGAATGCAAAGGTGCAAGCGAGGTGGACAAGCTCGCTTGCACCTTTGCATTGAATGGCATTATAATCAAGGTATATAGTATTCACATGATCATGTGATGCACGCCTGAGATGGCTGCTTTCGAATAATTAAATTTGTCAATCAAATTTACCCCCCAATTCACGACGCTAAATTTTAAAATAGAGCCTATTGACATTGATTTCCGGTGTTTTCCATTGTTAGTCCACTCCCTTCCTACTCGTTAGAGTGGACGTTTGAGCAAACACTCTGCTTCTTGCGAGGCCGCGATGAAGTTGAATTCGGAGACGAGAATTCTGGTCTTCAGGTCTTTCGTCAAACACTTGTTCATATCGCTTAAGCTGTAGTCACACTGCCAATCCATAATACAAGCGACAGCTAGTCTGCATACACTGTCTAAAACCTTCCTTGTATGATGGTCCCATTGGTCATGTTGTCCTCTGAGGGCTTCCTTGTATAAGGGTTCCATTGGTCATACTGTCTACTGAGGCCTTCCTTGTATGATGGTCCCATTGGTCATGCTGTCCTCTGAGGCCTTCCTTGTATAAGGGTTCCATTGGTCATACTGTCTACTGAGGCCTTCCTTGTATGATGGTCCCATTGGTCATGCTGTCTTCTGAGGCCTTCCTTGTATAAGTGTTCCATTGGTCATACTGTCTACTGAAGCCTTCCTTGTATGATGGTCCCATTGGTCATGCTTTCTTCTGAGGCCTTCCTTGTATAAGGGTCCCATTGGTCATACTGTCTACTGAGGCCTTCCTTGTATAAGGGTCCCATTGGTCATACTGTCTTCTGAGGTTTTCCTTGTATAAGTGTCCCATTGGTCATACTGTCTTTAGACATGTTCTAAGCAGGCATGAATCCCTGGAAGGTACTTGAGGCGTGTCTGTCGTCAGGTCTGCAGCGATGTCTTTTGTATGACGTAGACGAGCAGTGCGTCTGCGACTTTCCAGAGAGCGGCAGCGCGCTGCCGCGTCCCAGCGAGTGCCAGACGCAGATGACCCGCATCACGGCCTGCCTCAAGGACATCGTGAGCCCTAACACTGTGGCTGGAGAACTTCTCGAGAAAATCCGCACGAGACCGCAGGACTTCGACGCCACGTTCTGCAGGTGCGCCTTACCTCGTCCTCCCCTAGTTATTATACTACAAGATCCCTGAGCTATCGCCGATCAACTAAAAGCACGTAGTAAAACAAATCACCCGAAACTGTGGACTCTGAGAGTGAGAGGCCGTTGCTACGAGTGATTATACAGCTGGAGATTGTCACAACAACGGAAGTATACTGGAAGTTACCGAGAAAAGAGATCCGCGTTTTTCGGCCTGGGTAAATAAACTACGCATCGCAGAAAGCTCAAAATCAGTGAGAGTAGGACGCTACCGGTTGAAATAGAGCGCGAAAACTTGAGGACATGACGTTACCTCGATCAAAAGATAATTGAGAAAAACGAAATTTCTCCGCGAGTCGACGTTCACAGACGCCTAATACCCTCAAAACGAGAAATGACATTGTGGGATCTTGTAACATCTATCTCAATGAAAAAAAAAAAAAAGTGTCAGCGCGAACGACAATAACAACAAAAAACACCTCTTACTTTCTGTCATATAAATTCCGCAAGCATCCACTATGTCGACTTTTGTTTAAACGATATTAGGCTTAGGCGGTTGTCGGCTCATAGTGAAATTTAATATTTCTCAATTATCTTTCGATCCAGGTAACGTCATGTTCTCAAAATGTCGCGTTCTATCCCAACCGCTAGCGCCACGTTCTCACAGAATTTGAACTTTCTGCGATGCATAGTTTATTTACCAGGGCCGAAAAACACGGTTCTCGTTTCTTGTTTCATTAAAAAGAAAAAAAAAGAAGTTGCACTAAGTTTTTATTTTTTATTTTAAAGGATTGGCAAAATACACAAAAAGCCTCGGAACGTAACTGCCCCATAGAGGGTGCTTACACAGGGGAGAAATCCCTCCCTCTGTTCCACGGGATGTGCATCAAGAGGTGAACACGTCACGCTTTTGCGCGGACTCGCGCTGACGTAGACATCTCGGGGGGGTGTCTGCGTCTACGCAGTCGGCGGTGTTTTCTTCTCGTATCTGGCAACTTTAGAGATTTTGCTTTGTGGGATACCGGCGGTACCGGCGGTGGCACAGGGATCTCCAAACTTGTTGTGGCTTGCGCTCTTGTGCATGTCGTCCGAGGCATCCGAATGACTCTTCGATATTCATCAATGTCGTCCTCAAACTGCTCCTCACACAACTGGTTAAAGACCGACGTACACTTCGCGCTTTCCAATATTTCCTCCCTCTTCCTTTCTTATATCCTCTCCACTTTTTACCTTGGCCCAACTTGGCTCCCCTCGCAGCTTAGGAGAGGGGAGCGCTAAGAGAATTATCTTCCCTGCAGAAAACCGAGGTTGTACGTCGGCCTTTAGAGATTCATTCACCCATTCAAAAGGCGTTTTTTTTTTTTTGTTTTTTTTTGTTTTTGCAGGAAACAGTTTTTTTTGCATCTAACAGCGCTGTTGTTATAATCATGTACCGCCGTATGATATACGCTTTCATTTTTCTACTCTCATCAGCGCAGACCGAGCTCCGTTGTCGAGGGTGCGACAGCTAAATGCGTCTGATAACACTGACACCTCTCTCGGTTCTCCGCGATATGTGTGAACGCTGGAGTCGGCGAGGCAGTCTCGCTGGTTCCGCCGATCACTGACGTCTCGCTCATCCCTTTCCGAATAAGCGAATGATTTACAGTTCCGGAAGAAAATAAGCTTGGGAGAAAAGTTTATCATGCACTCTCAGAAGTTACTAGATGTATAATGACCCGCGGTGCACATAGGGTACCAATCATGGTTCTTCGTTTAATTAGTTCAATAAACGAGAAGGGAAATCCCTATCATGCACAGGGGGTAATGCGGTCTCAGTGCAAAAAAGATGCGTGACATTTTGCGAACGAGACTGCACAACCGTTGCAGAATGATGCCCATCGCTCTTCCCATTGGTTTAAGGGAGTAAACAAAGACCAATCATTCGTGTTTCTGGTCATTCGTGGTGCACTCCGGGCTCCTGAGAGAGTAACGCGCCATGCAAAATTCACGAAAAGAAAATGTTGAAAGTACAGATGAACTGGTGTATATAAAACAAAGTTTAAATACGGCATTTTTTCTGTACACTTACATGAATGTTACCGCTTTCGCGTTAAAAGGCGTTCACTTGGTGTAACTTAGACCAAGAATATAATTTAAAAAATTGCGGTGGCTTAGCTCGGCTATGCCAAGATATACGTAGCGTGAGCCCATCCGCACAAAATGAGAGGCGCTATCAAGCGGCTCCGGTGCAGCGCCAGACTTGGCTACTGCGGACCGGAGGCGCACAGCTGGGCATGCGGCGGCGCCAGTGCGTCGGCCGCGGCTATGACGTCACTGCTCTGGAATGCGCAGACCGGCGAGGCGCGCGCGGTGGCGGCGGAGTCCGTGGCGGCGGCGGCTCCCGCGCGCCAGCTGTGCGCCGTGTGACGTCACTGCTCCTCGCGCTCGCGCAGACCGGCGAGGCGCGCGCGGTGGCGGTGGAGCCCGCGGCGGCGGCGGCTCCGGCGCGCCAGCTGTGCACCGTGTGACGTCAGTGCTCCTCGCGCTTGTGCAGCACGGAGCACGGCTCATTATGCGAGCCACGCGAAACTGCTCAACCTCGGCCAGGTTAGCTCACGCTACAATATAAAAATTATTACACGACATTTGTACGAAGTGCTCTCTTCTTAACGAAAAATTTACTTGGAAGTGGAGGGGCATCACTCGCACCAATCGGGGAAAGCCTTTACAGCGTGTGTCGATGTGCCGCTGTTTTGGAGCAGGACGTACGAGAGCGTGCTGCACTGCAAGAGCAATATGACTTCGAGCTCCTGCTACTCGGCCAAAGCCAGAGCTGCCCTCGCCAAGAACATCGACGCCTTCTCCAAGGCGAGGAGTTTCCTGTGCGCCAACAGTCGCAAGAAGCTCCTCGGTTAGTGCTTCCTCGTGTAATGTTAATGTCACCTATGTACACTTTCAGGAATTTCGAGACTCCAATCACCGATCCCACATTTTACCAGGGTATCCGCTGAGGACGGATATTTCACTGCAATACACTTTTTAATACTGCGCTCGCGACAGTGTAACTACTTTCTACGGGAAGTACATATCTGATAGAGTTACTTACGAGGACTTTATTCTAAGTGAACTGCTTTCACGTGCTTTTTTTTCAGCTTACTAATCGCATTTGTTAATTGCCACTGAAGGCGGGCTTACAAGTTTGAAGATACGTATTGATCGTGACGTTGCGTCATATTAGAGAACGCCACCTTGCTACGGTCACTGACGCAATGAGAACGGCAAGGATGCGTGTCAGTTGCCTCCAGTCATAGCCTCCTCTATACTCACAAAGCCTGGCAGTTCGACGATGGAGCCATACAGCGCCCGGTCGTAGATTTGGAGCGTGACGATCTGGTAGCACAGAGCATCAGAGCCATTTCTTGGGGAACCTGGACGTCAGCGAACAGCTTTTGCAGCGGCAAGGACCCGAAAACAGACTTGTTTTTACGGGAGAAGTGTGTTTCGGCGTCTCGCCGCAGCGGGGCGCGAGTCACGTGGCTCTCCTCTAATCCGCTGTCTGCCGCTCCACCTTTTCCATTTCGGCGGCTGCTTCTCGTGGCGATCTGCCAGGACTTTGTCAGTATATTGAAGGCTATGGATCCTCTTACCTTTGATAACACTTCGGCGTCTCGTGAACCTCCAGCGTGCACGTATAGCTAAAGCACGACAGAGGTCAGCGAGCGCGTGCTCGAGGCCGGTCATATAGTTTGAAACGCCCTGAAGTTCTCATCGTGTCAGTGCCTAGTGGCGATTTTTATCGTGTGTTTTTGAACCGGCTTTCACGACTTCGTCTTTAGACTGCCCTATGAATATCTGATTTGCTCGAGAAGGCTGGTGAGCGAATCTGCTGCCCCAGCCTTTTGTTCTAGCCGCTAGGTGCCGTCGATTTTGCTGGAGTCACCAATTGTAGTCATTTAAAGGTCGCTTGTCCAGGAGGAAACTATGCAATGATTTCCAGATGCGAGCTCGCTCAGAAATAGTTTCCACGGAGCTTTCTCGTACACCCCACTATGTTGCTTGCATGCATCATGAGTAGTGTAAGAAGGAGCTCAATAACCGTGCTCATATGTGCGGCCTGGGTGCTGATTTAGCTTGAGTGTACTTTGTGGCGAAAGGTAGTTTTTCTCTCAGTTGCTCGTAGCTCGCTAGGAGATCGTCGCGGTGACCCGTCTTACCTTTTGCAGAGTTTGCAGACTCCTTCCAACAGGACGGATGCAATCCCAACGATGACGTAATCAACGAATGCTCCCGCGACTACGTGCGGAACGTGACTTCGGCCGACACGGCCACATCTATGGAGGAAGTGCACAAGTAAGCATAATTGGAAAAGAAAGGTAGCGGTTTCGGTAGTCCCAGTTGGCTTGAATTACCTACGTTCGTGCGGCGTATAGACGGCTTGGACGGAGGTCACGTTGTTTTAAGTTACCGTTTCTAGCTGTTCCGGCTTCTAGTCAGTGGCGTTGAATTGAGACTGCAGCCTATTGGAAGCGATCAGTAAGCGTGGCCAGCGACGCTAACTCTTCTTTGCCTTGCGAGGATTGGCTGCTTCGAATATTATGTGCTCGACGCCACAGTGGCTCATGAAGTCTGACTATTACTATTGCCTTTGTATTGGGTATAGGCCTCTGCTACCGCGGGGTCTTTTTAGAAAGGGATTTAGATATTTAAATTTCTTAGCTCCATACATAGGCCGTCCCAAAAGCTGATTATGCAGAGTAGATAGCCAACCTACGTAACACAAGGTTCCACAGGATCGCATCCTCAGGGAGTGGATAAGCGACGTGGCCCCGTGTGCGCAGGTCCTTCCGTGCCCAGATGGAGTGCATCCGCAAGGAATTCAGCGACTGCAAGGAAAAGAGCCCCGCCAGGCTCGTGTCGGAAGCCTTCCTCGACGAGGCCACGGCGGCGTTCCTCGCCGGCGGCGGCGCCTCGCACTCGTCCCTGTGGCAGTGGCTCGCCCTTGCGGTCGGTGTGGTGCTCCTGCGCGGTGCCTAGATGCACACGAGCTGCGCTCGGCCAGACAGACGTGAACAGACATCCTGGGGGCGAAAAACTATCGGCCATGTGAACCGAACTTTGGGCATGTCGTAGCTTGCGGACGAACGAAGCGACACTTGAAAATGCGTCGCTCAGAGTGTTCATCCGGGTGTGGTTACTGGTATACAGCTGCCGTGCGACTCATTCGAGTAAATCTAGCCAGAGTGTTAATTTGGAAACTTGTGCAAACCGAATGCGGAGGGTTAGTTCGTCTGCTTCTTGCACAAGGGTTACGATGATGTCAGAACGCCGAGCTCTTATTGGCTGATTGAGAAAAATAACGGGTAGGCGTTGAGGCATCTAGCATAGAGGCCTACTCCTTATCCTTTCAATCAAAGCCAATCAAAGCTCGGCGTTCTTCTGGCTTCACCGCAACCCCTGTGCGAGAAGTAGACGACTTTACTCTCAGCATAGGCTTTGCTCCTTATGCCCCGGTCGAATTGGCGAAGGAAAACTGTACATCTGGGTGCATGGGAATGTATGAATTTCTCAGACCGACTGCGAGATATATAGAGGGTATAACGTTGTGTACATGAAATAGAGGGAGTTATGTACCCGTCAAAATATATCCGAGCGCAAATTTATTCTGATCCGTTCACGTTGTTGTATGCTCAATTCATGGTCACCGCGCAAACTCGTGCGAGCCGCGTCTTTCTTGGTGCCGGGAGACAGGCACGTAGCCAGGAGTTTGTTTCGGGGGGAGGAAGGGGGGCGCTCATGACGAAATGCTGTTAGAAGGAGAGGGGGGAGAGGAGGCCCCAGCAAAATAGAAGATTTCGGGGGAGGGGGGGGCCCGGGCCCCATGGCCCCCCCCCCCCCCCCCCCCCCCGGCTACGTGCCTGGCCGGAGACAAACGTCTCTTCATCAGGGTAATATATTATTAAATAGCTGCGATTGTCAAATAAGACATATAATTTTGTTGAGAAATATTGGTTATTGTGAAAATTGTAAATACAATTTGAATGCGCGAGGGAAGCATGGTTACACTAAAAGGCTCAGTGCGCTGCGGTGTGCTGGCTGCGCACATTGTGACTACCTGAAACAATGGTGCGGACCTGTTGCATTAGTAGATAATCGAATAGACGATTATGTCGTCATCATAAAATATGTCAATTTGGATAGTGCCAATGAAATTGCAGAAGAGGTGAGTTATGTTGTTCTTAGTATTACCTCAACCGCCAAATAACGTTGGTGATATTAAAAGAAATAATGTGCGAGTTTTAGATCTTCTGGTGACTGTATTATTGAGTTGATGTTAATAAAAAAGATCAATTTTAATTGACAGTTTTTTATTTCATGTTTACAGTTTAAGATATACGATATTATTATGTAAAATGCGCAAAAAGTTGACCACCACGGAAACGTTGTGTGTATGTCTAGACAATCGTGCGACTGCTAGCCTGGGGTCTTTAAGGTGCACCACGCAGTAGTGATCCACGACCGCCTACCGGCACGATGCTCATCCCGATTGAAACGGGCAGAGTTTGGGATTGAACCCAAGATCCCTGGGTTCTGCAGCGCGAGCGTTCGCTCCGTGGGCTCACAACTGCGATCCGACAACACACGCAATCACCGATCCCAAAGACCTGATCAGCAGTTCAGTCAAGAAAGGCCACATGCATGGGTACTTAATTAAAGATGCCATAATTTTGCGAAAAAGTTCTTGCAATGTAGACTGCGTGCGGTGCAGAATTTTGTATGTGCATTAAAGCCGCTGTCCCTTTGCTAATACATCATACAAAAGACAGTTTACAGACACTACTGAAGTCTGTATTTTCACGCTCCACACAGAATGTGGAGCATGTTTTTTGCTCTACTGGGTTAATATTTATGAGATGTTCTACGTTCTTTAAACAAAAATAAAAAAGTTTTTTTTTTATTATCTGTGGACATAAAATTATGAAGTGTATACATAAAAATTTCCTCTCGTACCTACGGGACGGACGCGAAGCTGGTCATGCGTTTGTTCATTTGCCTGAATACGGCCTTGAATGGGTTGCATCTGTTTGCTCTAGCATTAAAAATGCTTGCGGAACATTTTTTTAAAACTTTTTGCACTCACTGCAGAAGGACAGGATGATGCGAAGAAATATCTTTTATGCCTAGGCTCAATGACAACATGAGAGTAAAGACTCGTGGGATGCTGTGGCGAAGGCGGCCTGGCACAGGCAGAGCTGGCGTACCTCCGGTGGTTCGATAATGAGATGGAGGACGAGGACGAATTGTAGAGCGATTCCAGATGGTGATGTCTACAACGGTTTAATTTATAATTTATTTTTACAAACTATGTACACTGGTTATTTGTAAAATTTGTACAATGTAATTCATTAGTTTGAAGGAATCAATGTGAGGCTCGACGCCTACGACATACTCCGGTGTACCTCTGAAGCATATGCGAAATCCAAGCGTTTACTGATGCGAAGCCACAGCCGAATTCTAAAAACGGGTATCACGGTAAAACCATGACTTTTCAATTTTGCTAAAGCAACGACTTGCAACATTTTTATTGTCGCCAGACTTACGTATGTGCGTCAAGAGCTACAATGCGCTTGAATTAGTATCTAGACAGTTCATGTCAAATGTGCCTAATTTTTCTGTAAATCTAACTTTTTGCGTTAGGATTAGGCCTATCGCATTTATTTCTCCCGCGGCTCGTATAGCGATTTTTTCTGCGCGATATCGAGCTGTTGTTTATTGGCGAGGTCTTTTTTTTTTGCACAGTTTGACGCATAGCATAATTAATGCGCGCGGACATTCAGGCAAAACTGGCGGGACACTTGCCTTCGTTTCTGGTGTAGAGTCATGACAAACAGACATGTGTAATTGTTGGTTTTCTCAAGGAGATCGTTGACGCGTGTAAAGTTTGGTCAGCGGGTTCAGAAAATATTTGTGTAAGAATAAATTGACTTCCAGCCTCTAGGCGCCTAGGTGCATGGAGAAGATCTCTGATGAAAAAAGTTATGGGGGAAGTCTCCAAGGTCGAGAAGATTCACGTAATAATAAATCGGCTTCCGCCTGAAATAGAAAGCAGCTCGCGCCCTTTGGGTGACTGGTGGCCGCTGAAGAAATCTGCCTAGTCCGGAATTCGATCTTGGGATCTCTCCAAGATTAGCGGAGCGCTCTACCAGGTGAGCTAACCAGGAGCTGGCAGACAGTAGAGCAAACAGATGGCAGTAATTGCTACCGGTCTTTATCATAGCCACCGGAAAGTTCACATCAGCCGTTAATTGTTTAATATAATGAGTTTTAGGAAAAGTCCCCAAAGTTGAAAAGATTTACGCAAGAATTACTTGGCTTCCCCTTGAAATGGAGCGCTGCTAGCGCCCTCTAGGAAACTGGTAGCAACTGTTAACATCCATTTGCTCTGCCGACTGCCAGCTTCTGGTTAGCTCAGTTGGTAGAGCGCTCCACTAGTCATGGAGAGGTCGCGGTATCGAATCCCGGACCAGCCTTTGTATCGTAGGTTGTAAGCCTGGGCCGCGGCCAAGGTGTTATATGTTTACCGGGAAAATGACAATCTAGCCACATGTCAAAAGTTTATTTTTAAAACTTCGTGCCTCGAAGCTGACCGTGATCATCTGGTTTGACATAAAGGTCTACTTTTTTCTCCTTGGACTACCAACTACATTCTGTATAGAAAAACAGCTGAAACAGCTAGAATGACATGTTGTTTGGGCTGTTGCAAATAACTAGTGATAGACCGAATCTGCCGAACTTTAGATTCGGCACAGTTCCAAAGATTCGGCAAAAATTTGACAAACGTCTGCGCATGTGCGAGAACGTGACGGGGACATGAATTGCAAATTTACGCCGTGAGGTTGTGCGGTTACCATTGTACAGTGTTGTACAACCAGCGGTTACGGCAAGGTGCGGAGTTAGGCGAGATGGTAACTGTGTGTTTGTCAGCCTTTGGGAATGTGGTTCTCATCAATATGTTTTACCTCAAAAACAGACGATCGACCAGGAATTCACTCAGTTCACTGCGTAAGTGACAAATGATGCGGTACATTCTGAACAACATGATTTTAATTCGATATTTCCAGTAACGCAATGAGGTAGTTGCCACATTGACAGACATCTACTATAAAGCGCTCCTCGCCATTATAGCAATCTTGTCTTCGGCTTACAAGTATTTTGTGCCAAAACAAAATAATGCTGCTTTTGAATTAGCGCTATTTCGCGGTTTTCATCTATACGCATGAAACTAAACACAGAACTAGCATGCTTGACGTTACACATGCGACGGTCCTAACTCTTCCCATCTTCCTAAACGTCCGCGTGTGTCCTAACATCAAAACCGGCAATTTAAAAGTTAAAAAAGTGAAAGCCGTTTACAACTCCCTGTAACGCCGAATTGGAGCGCAGCTCTTGAGGAGGAGGAGGAGGGAACGGTACTGAGGGCAGGGTATAGCCCTCCTCCTCCTCCCCTCAATCTTCAATCTGCTCCGGGGGGGTCACGTGACTGCGGGGGTCACGTGAACTCGGGGGGTCACTTGACCCCCCTCCCCCCCCCTCGCCAAGGCCACGTGACCCCGGGGGGGGGGGGGGGGCTCGCGCGGTGCATTATGGGACATTTCCCATAATGCACCGCGCAGTTACGCCGACGGCGACGCCGACGCCGACGCCGACACCGACGCCGACGGCGACGCCGCTCAAGCCGGAAACGGGCACCTAAGAGCTGCGCTCTAAAAACGTGACGTTGCGACTAGGGGATGCACACTTTCGTGCAAAGCTGAAGTGACTCAAATCGAAAAACATGTATATTTACAATAGTATTGTTGTCTCTTTTGGTGAAGGCTCAGCAGCCGTTGCGTTCATTTTCGAGCACGAATCGTTCACTCGCAGAGAAAGTAAGAACCCTGTGTTACCGCCTTCATTTCAGCAATGCACACACTTCTGTGTTTGCGCTGATGATGCCTCAAAACCAAAACTCGTGTATCGTGACTGCATCCGCTACCGAATCTTGTTTTCACACCACTTCTGCAAAAAGGCACTGTAGAATTGCCAGTAAAAATACAAAAATGACACCAATTCAATTATCTTGCAGAATATCACCTTATATAGTAATAACTGTGTCAATATTCATTAAAAGAAACTAAAAACCTTTCTCCCTTGAAAAAGCGAAATATCGAATTCTAGGTTTGACAACCACGTATGTCTCCCGAATCTTTCACATCGGAAGTAGAAATAACAGAACCGGCAGAAATAAAAAGAGGACTCCGACAGGGTTGTCATCTATCACCTCTACTTTTAGAGCGCAGCTCTTAGGCGCCCGTTTCCGGCTTGAGCGGCGTCGCCGTCGGAGTGGGCGTCGCCGTCAGCGTCGCCATCACCGTCGGCGTTACCGCGCGGTGCATGGTGGGTAAATTTCCCCGCTTAATTTAACGGAAAATTCTCCCAGCTAAATCTAGCGGAAACTTTTCCCCGCTAAATCTAGCGGAAAGTTTCCCCGCTAAATCTAGCGGAAATATTTGCCCGCTAAATTTAGCGGAAAATTTTCCCCGCTAAATCTAGCGGAAAATGTTCCCCGCTAAATTTAGCGAAAAAGTTTCCCCGCTAAATCTAGCGGAGAAAATTTCCCCGCTAAATTTAGTGGAAAATTTTCCCCGCTAGGAAAATTTTCCCCGCTAAATCTAGCGGAAAATTTTCCCCGCTAAATCTAGCGGAAACTTTTCCCGCTAGATTTAGCGGGGAACTTTTCCCCTGAATGAGAGCGAGCAGGAGAGAAGGAGGGGCATAACCCCCTCTCCATACCTTCCCCTCCTCCTCCTCAAGAGCTGCGCTCTAATTCGGCGTTACAGGGAGTTGTAAACGGCTTTCATTTTTTATGATATACCTGAGTAGTATGGAAAATAAATTAGAAGAGCGAAATTTATGTTTTGATATGTCATATATGGAGAGAAGGGAAAAGCAAACCCAGTTATACCAGGAATCTTCTACGCAGACGACATTGTACTATTAGCAGACAGCCAGGATACGTTACAGGAGTTGATCAAGATCTGTGGAGAGGAAGGAGACTCTCTGGGCCTGAAATTCAGTAGAGACAAGTCGGGGATAATGGTTTATAACGATGAGAACGGTGACCCGCTGCAAATTTAAGACGTTTTAATTAAACACGTAGAGAAGTATAAACACCTAGGAGTATGGCTGAATGGGGCAAAACAATATTTAGAAGAACAGGTAGAAAATATGCTAAAAAACTAAAAAGGAATGCAGCAATTATGAAGCATGAGGCACTATGGAATTACAATAGCTATGAAGTTGTTAGGGGAATATGAAATGAAGTCATTGTGCTGGGGTTGTCTTTTGGCAATAATCTGCATGAAATTTAAACCCCAGGTGAGCTTAGAGACCGGCAGAGGAGCGTGGGCAGACTGGCAATGGAGGCGCATGGGAATACACTAAATGAAGGAGTGTCGAAAGACATGGGCTGGGCATCTTTCGAGGCAAGAGAGGCGATCAGCACGTTGAAATTTTGACAAAGACTGGACACAATTGAGAATACACGATAGGCAAGAAAGGTATATATGCTCTGTACTTGAAAAGTTTGAACACTAAATATACCAACAGAACGCGAAAGCTAAAATTCAAATACCAACAGTCAAGTGCGGGAGCAGAACAGACAAGCTCATTGGAAATGGAAGTAAATGAAGCCTCGAAAAAGATGTGGAAGGAAAGAATGCATGGACAATCAGCTTTAGCTATCTACAGGGGACAAAAGCAGGAAGTAAGAATGGAACATTGGTATGATAATTCACGGGGGAATTCGTTGTTATTCGAAGCTATAACAGGAGTATATTTACAATCTAGCACAAAGACTAAACAAGAAAAAGACAAAGATGGTAAAGAACGCTAAAAAAATAAGGTCAAATTAGTTGTTAGTTGTTTATACAGCGGGAGGTTAGTCTGCCAGAACATGGCGACATCATTACCCACTGTAGATAAGAAATTTAGCCAGTGCAGTACGACTGCTAGCCTGGTGTTTTCAACGTGCACCACGCAGTAGTGGTACACGACCGCACGCCAGTACGATGCTCATGCAGATCGAAACAGGCAGGGGTGTTGATCGAATCCAGCATGAAAGAACGCTACTCACAACAAGATATTTACTGTATGTATCGTGAAAGAGGTAAACGAAGTGACAAATGCGATGAAACTCGGAAAAAAAGAAGACACTGCAATCTTCACTGATGATCGACTTAAATTAACCCTCCAAAATGAAGAAAAATGCGGACGTTCACCCTTGTTAGTCTTAGACTGGTGGCAGCTGATAAAAGCCGTTTGCTCTACTGACGTCTAACTCCTGGTTGGCTTAGTTGGTAGAGCGCTCCACTGGAGATGGAGAGGTCCTTTGCTCGATGCCACGACCAGGCGGATTTCTTGAGTCGCGCACCAGTCACTTAGCTGTGTTTGGAGATTTATGTTTGTCCTTTGTCCCCCTTGTTCCCCTTCTCCAGGGATTACTTTCGTCATTCTTATCCAGCTCGCTTGCACCTTTGCCTTACTGGCATTGTCATCATAACCTTAAATGCAGACGTTCATCCTTGTTGGTCTTAGCCTGGTGGCAGCTGATAAAAGCCGTTTGCTCTACTGACGTCTAACTCCTGGTTGGCTTAGTTGGTAGAGCGCTCCACTGGAAATGGAGAGGTCCTTTGCTCGATGCCACGACCAGGCGGATTTCTTCAGTCGCGCACCAGTCACCTAGCTGTGTTTGGAGATATTTGTTTGTCCTTTGTCCCCCTTGTTCCCCTTCTCCAGGGATTACTTTCGTCATTCTTATCCAGCTCGCTTGCACCTTTGCCTTACTGGCATTGTCATCATAACCTTAAATGCAGACGTTCATCCTTGTTGGTCTTAGCCTGGTGGCAGCTGATAAAACCCGTTTGCTCTACTCACCTCTAACTCCTGGTTAGATCAGACTCGACTTCCGGCTTTCATCGAGAGCGGACGTGCGATGGCCAGCTCCGATGGAGCGATATCAGCGGCCGCATCTGGCCGTGGTATGACTGTGTCAGTTTCTGATGAAGACTACAAAGTCACGCTGCCCCCTCTGCCAACAGGATACATCGCAACTAATGCGGTGTTTTTGCACTGCGATGTGAAAGGAAGACCGTATAAGATACAAGACTTCAGAGAAGAGCTGCAACGACTGGACGTTTTGAAAGACTTGGCATCGGCCGGTGCGTACCAAATGAATCCTGTTTGGATGCTTCGACTGCACTCCCTCGCTGCGAAACAAAAGTTTGTAGCCGCCAAAGAACTGTCCATCAAAGGTGGGCGTCGTCTCGTGATTGACCCAGCAAACACTGAGGTCAAACTCAAGCTCCAGTGGGTTCCCTACGACGTGCCGAATTACCAGGTGCGCAAAGAAGTTGAGCGCTATAGCAAAGTGACTGATATCACCAGGGAGCTATTTCGTGAAAAGGGGTACGAGAACGTCGAATCTAACACGAGGCTGGTCCGCATGACGCTTCAGGAAGGTACAGTACAACGGTGGACAAGCTTCCTCATGAACTACGCCTTGAAGGCTGCAAGGTGCTAGTGGTTGTGCCTGGAAGGGCGCCCCTCTGCTTGCGGTGTCGGCGAACAGGACATATCAGACGTGATTGCCGCGTTCCACGCTGTTCGGACTATCATCGTTTTGGCCACGAAAGTGAGGACTGCCCGAAAACCTACGCCTCAATTGTCGGAGCACGCCGTACGGATGATGACATGATGATGGACGCAGCTGAAGCCGAAGAAGCGGCTACAGGCTCTACGCCGACAGACCAGCAGGACGAGGGAACGCACAAGCGGACCACGCTTGGTGGGAGCAACTCGGACTCAGAGCCACCCCAGTGCGACGTGGCGAAACTGGCAAGACCCGGAAAAGAAGGGGATGAAAACCACGCGACGTCACCCGAAGACAAGAATGCGTCGAGCGGAGCTTCAGGAAAGACTACAGGGAGTGCCGACGACGACGGGCCAGGGGATGACAGTGCGGCCAAAGGCGATATCGACATGGACTCGGACGCCAACCTGAAACGCCCACGTGACCAAGACCCATCTCTGGCCTCACCTGAAGGTAAGAACGGCAGTGGGCCTCCATAGATTGTACAGGGTCCCAAAAAGAGTCGCACCGTGGTCAAGCCACGTGTACCACAGGGTGACTGCGGCCGTAAAAACTCGCAGTGAGGGCCCGTAACGAGTGGATGACCTGAGTGCGAGGTCTTTGTCTTTGACTTAATTAAGGGAGGACTTCCTTGTATTAATTCAGGGCAAGTTCAGTACAAATAACATGTTTAGTCCTCCTCAATCTATTCGGTTTGCGACCTTAAATGTCCGAGGCCTAAATGCAAGGAAAACCAATATCAGCTGCAAAGGATTACTAAGCAATGAGGACATTGACATATTCGCCCTACAGGAAACTAAGATGGCCAATGACGAGCAAATTGAGCAGGCACTGCAACCATTCCTTAAGCGCTACCGGGTTTGTGTAAGTTGTGCCGTTGGTATGTCTGCTGGGTGCTTTTTATTTCTTAAAACAGCATCTGATCCGCGTGATTTGCACATCGTCATTGACGAACTAGGTCACCTCATTGTTTGCGACTTTGCGCTGAGGAATCAACATATGCGAGTGATATGTGTGTATGCGCCCAACAAAATAAATGAAAGGATAGCTATTTTTTAACATTTAGAACAGTACTTGCAGTGTGACAAAGTAACTGTTCTGATGGGCGATTTTAATTGTGTATGTAGTGCCGAAGACAGGGTGCCCTTTAAACCAAATTATGACCGAACCGCCGCACTGTTGAGCGAAAATTTAAACGAATATAATTTGGAAGATGTTGCAAAGTTGGCGGCCCCGAGAAATGAATTTACGTTTACTCATTTTCAATTGTCCTCGCATGCACGTTTGGATCGGATTTATGTTTCTGCTGAGTTGACTGTCAGCATATCAGGATACGATGCGAAACCACTTTTCTTTAGCGACCACTGTCTTGTAGCAGTGACATTGGGAACGGGAGGGAAATCATCGCGTAGGTTCAACTGGGAACTCTGGAAAATGAATGTTGAAGGATGAAATTTTTGTCTCGGGCGTGAAAAGAGTTTTAGATGAATTGTGTGGTAACAGTGATATAAGCTGCATGGAAAGGTGGGAATTTTTCAAACAAGAAGTTAAGGAACTGGCAATAGAAAGGTCATCCGTTTTAAAGTTTAATGCAAGGAAGGAGGAAAGAGTGATGCAGCAATATTTGCTTGACCTGCTGAAAGCCGAATGCGATAACCCGGGTATAAGCGCGACAGAAATCAAAGAGATAAAAGCAAAGCTAGATGAGTATCAACGCGAACGTTATCGAGGTGCGGTTGTGCGCGAGAGCTGACAAGTTTCTTTTGGGTGAACAGCCTACTTCGAGAGCGGATGAAAAGAAATTTGCTTTGTCGAAAGGAACATCAGCCATTGAGCACGACGGTATTCTTAGCCATGATAAAGACGTTATAGACCCCTTTCGAAATTCCCGTGCCGATTATTAGAAGGTCGGAACCCCTGCACAATGGCGGAACAACACACATCGTGACACGTGCAAGTCATTCCATAAGATATCGAACGTCAGGGCGCAGTCAGTGCTAGGAGTAGACGAGCCAATCAAACAGCGTCGAAAGTGCAACGTCACTGCGCTCATCGCCTTTTTCTGTGGGTCTGTTTTTTCTTCTGCTTCAACCAAACGCATAAAGTATGCCGTGACGTTGCGGCTTTAGTCCGCCATTGTGCAGGGATTCCACAGCTGCCAACAGAGGGCAGTATTTCGAAAGGGGTCTATTGAACGTTCTTTCACTGAATACTACGAGAGGTTATTTGGAGGTCGGGAAATGGCTGAGGATGTGCGAGCCATCAGGAATCGAATTCAGATTATAACCGACCTAACGGAAGACAGTAAGGAAACTATGGAACAACCTTGTACGCTGGCTGAAATAGCACACGCGATTGACGGTTTGGCGGCCCACAAAACTCCTGGTCCAGACGGCCTTTGTGCCGAGTTTTATCAGAAGTTTAAAAAAGAACTTTCCCCCGTTTTCCTTGATGTTATACGCGAAGCCTACGAGCTTGAAGTGTTGCCCCTCTCTTTTTACAGTCGCATACAGTGCTCATTCCCAAATCGAATAACGAGGTTAGCCGACAGCGTGTCAGTGGATACCGACCCATTGCTCTGAGCAACGTGGATTATAAAATGTTTGCGAGGCTTTTAGCCAGAACGCTGCAAAGTGTTATCACCAACTTGTTTGGAGAGCACCAAACATGCAGCATCAGAGGCAGATCGATTCAGACTAATATCTATATTGCGCGGACTATTTTAGAATGTTCGTCTAATGAGGGGAATCCGGTTGGGATGGTTCAGATTGATTTAGAAAAAGCCTTTGATCGGGTATGCCATAAAGTACTTTGGGAAATTCTAATCCGAGCTAATGTTGGAAAGCTTATTCTAGGAGGGGTTAAAATGGCATAAAATGGTTGCACAACGTGGTTAGTGATAAACAATTCGTTGACTCGAAAAATAAGCGTTCTTTCTTCCGTGCGGCAGGAATGCCCACTGTCCCCACTGTTGTTAGCTCTTTATTTAGAGCCCTTGTGTTTGAGCATTATTCGGTCTAAGCGAGTACGAGGTTTCTATATGGGTGAATTGGAAATAAAAGTTCGAGCTTACGCGGATGACGTGACTGTCTTTTGTAGCGACAAGGAAAGTGTCAGAAATGCCTTAGAGTTGTGTAACATTTTTTGCAGAAACAAATGTTTTGGTGTATGGCATGGTGAATTAGCCACAACGCCGTCAATTTTCGAAGGAATACAATGAAGACCCACGCCCGGTAAATACCTCGGTGCACCGCTCGAGCACATGCAAAACAGTAATGAATATTGGACACAGGTGGCAGGTGATTTAAAAGAACGAGCAGAAAAGTGGTGCAATCGTGATATGTCAAACTTTACAGGAGCCACGGTCTTTAATGTGTTTTTGGTCGCGAAGCTGTGGTATGTGCTTCAAGTATTACATAGCGCTCGAACCAGTATTCAAAAAATGCACAGGGTCTTCGCAGTGTTCATCTGGAAAAGTGTGGCGGAACCAATGCGTCGAGACAATCTTTTTCGACGAGTCTCACAAGGGGCCCGACTAGCGCTGGCGCACCTTTTCATTCGACAGATTGTGTCACGTTTTCTTTATTTGAGGGACCAGAAAAAACAATTTCTTCAGGGCATGTTACACACAAGACTGGCGGCGCGTTTGCCAACCTTCATTGTCTCTTCGCGAATCGGTATCCCTGCAAAAATGGCTGGCTTTGTTGAAGAAGTTGCGAGCGCTTTTGAGTTTTTCACAGTGCGGTACTCGCTTGAGTACCTGTCTACAGTAACCCGCAAAAAACTGTCGCGTGATCTCATTGAGCGTCTATTTCCTGCACCGCTGTATCGGACAGTGTATGCGGATGGGCAAGGTCAGGATGTCCTAGTCCGCGTAAAAAAGATGGCCATACCCCCTGCTGCTAAATCATTCTTTTTTTGATTGCACAGCGCCACATTACTTGTTAAAGCGTGGATGGGAGAAAGGGGTATAACGGTGGCATGGGGCGTTAATTGCCTGCTATGCACACAACCAGAAACAATTGAGCATGTGTTCATTGATTGTTGGAATCGGTCTTTATGTGTGATGTGCTTCAACGCACTTTGAAAAAAGAATTGTGTATACCTGCGCAGTCCATTCATTTTCTGCCTGTAGACGCGAATGACGGCGTTCCCTATGATATGATAATGGTTTTGGCCCTGTTCAGTCTTTCGAAATCACGAATGATGGTACGCCGTGCTGAGCCCATCCCAAAAACTGCACCCATGTGTTTCACTGATCTCGTGACCCAAGTGAAGAGTGTATACGATATGAATGGGAATGATGCGCCCGAATGGGCACCTGTGTTAGACAAACTGTCTCACATGAAAGACTTTTAACCAACGACTGCCCAAAGGACCCGGGTAGTCTGTTTTTATATACGAAATAAAGAAAACAATCCTGGTTAGCTTAGTTGGTAGAGCTCTCCACTGGAAATGAAGAGGACCCTGGTTTGATACCAGGACAAGGCGGATTTCTTCAGTCGCACACCAGTCACCTAGCTGTGTTTGGAAAATACCTGCGTTTGTTTTTTGTACCCCTTGTTCTCCCTTTCTGGGGATTATTGTGGTCATATTAAGATTCGGCAAAAGTTCGGTCCATTGCTACAAATAACCTTGAAAAAGGGCGTTAGAAATTGCGGCATATTCGATTAGATTTCTTCCAAATCACTTCTAATTAAATTCTACCGTACGATCTTGCAAAGAGGGTACGTTGTTTTAGGGTAAACCCAACAATATACTAAAACAAACTCACCAGTAAAATGTTTGTTAATTTGGATTTATCAGATAAATGTGAGGTTGCATGGTTAGAATATAGAAAGGACGGTAAGTTTGTTCAGAGCCCAGGCTCAGTGGTTCAAAAAAAAACAAAAAAAACACATCAGTTTTTTTTTTCTGTTTTTTCTTTCTTTCAAATTTCGGATTATTGATTAAAATGGGTTTACCGTTTTGACAATGTTCGTTCAGAGCAACGAGTCATTGCGATTCCGGGTAAGGGCAAAATTAACTGTTCATTTTTTGTTTAGACGATATCATTTGTGCTTGTTAGAGGAGGAGGGGTCAGCTTTTATAACATGTATAATGGGCTCGGTGGCTGTGCAAGGATGACGGCCACAAACCCGTTCCTGTTTTTCATGCAGGTGCTGACCGCATTTTCGCTTGGTCATCTCACGGAGGACCATCGATATTCTGCCTTTCATGATGGACCCTTTACTGTGATAGACGCCCCGACAGTGCAACTGCTGCCGACGTCGTACCATGGACTGGATACTTCTATGCTGCTACGTTGCCTCGCGATCTTCACAAATCGTCAAGGGCACTTACGGATGCATCAACGACACTGGATAGTATAAAGGCGATTCCCCGGGAACGTACACTTCGTGGGCACGGTGGCTGTGCAAGGAAGACGGCCAAAAACCCGTTCCTGTTTCTCATGCAGGCGCTGACCGCATTTTCACTTGGTCATCTCACGGAGGACCATCGAAATCTTGCCTTTCAAGATGGACGCTTTACTCTGGTAGACGCCCCGACAATGGAACTGCTGCCGACGTCGTACAATTGACTGGATGCTTCTATACAACTACGCTGCCTCGGCGATCTTCACAAATCGTCAACGGCATTGACGGATGCATCAACGACACTGGGTTGTATAAAGGCGATTTCCCGGAAACGTACGCTTCGTGGGCACGGTGGCTGTGCAAGGATGATGGCCACAAACCCGTTCCTGTTTTTCATGCAGGTGCTGACCGTCTTTTCACTTGGCCATCTCAAGGAGGATCATCGATATTTTGCCTTTCATGATGGACGCTTTACTCTGGTAGACGCCCCGACAGTGAAACTGCTGCTGACGTTGAACCATGGACTGGATACTTCTATGCAACAACGTTGCCTCGGCGATCTTTACAAATCGCCAACGGCATTGACGGATGCATCAACGACACTGGGTTGTATGAGGGCGATTCCCCGTGAACGTACGCTTCGTGGGCACGGTGGCTGTGCAAGGATGATGGCCACAAACCCGTTCCTGTTTTTCATGCAGGGGCTGACCTCTTTTCACTTGGTCATCTCAAGGAGGATCATCGATATTCTGCTTTTCATGATGGACGCTTTACTCTGGTAGACGCCCCGACAGTGAAACTGCTGCTGACGTTGAACCATGGACTGGGATACTTCTATGCAACAACGTTGCCTCGGCGATCTTCACAAATCGTCAACGGCATTGACGGATGCATCAACGACACTGGGTTGTATGAGGGCGATTCCCCGTGAACGTACGCTTCGTGGGCACGGTGGCTGTGCAAGGATGATGGCCACAAACCCGTTCCTGTTTTTCATGCAGGGGCTGACCGTCTTTTCACTTGGTCATCTCAAGGAGGATCATCGATATTCTGCCTTTCATGATGGACGCTTTACTCTGGTAGACGCCCCGACAGTGAAACTGCTGCTGACGTTGAACCATGGACTGGATACTTCTATGCAACAACGTTGCCTCGGCGATCTTCACAAATCGTCCACGGCATTGACGGATGCATCAACGACGCTGGGTTGTATGAGGGCGATTCCCCGTGAACGTACGCTTCGTGGGCACGGTGGCTGTGCAAGGATGATGGCCACAAACCCGTTCCTGTTTTTCATGTTTTCATGCAGGGGCTGACCGCATTTTCACTTGGTCATCTCACGGAGGACCATCGAAATCTTGCCTTTCAAGATGGACGCTTTACTCTGGTAGACGCCCCGACAATGGAACTGCTGCCGACGTCGTACAATTGACTGGATGCTACTATACAACTACGCTGCCTCGGCGATCTTCACAAATCGTCAACGGCATTGACGGATGCATCAACGACACTGGGTTGTATAAAGGCGATTTCCCGGAAACGTACGCTTCGTGGGCACGGTGGCTGTGCAAGGATGATGGCCACAAACCCGTTCCTGTTTTTCATGCAGGTGCTGACCGTCTTTTCACTTGGTCATCTCAAGGAGGATCATCGATATTTTGCCTTTCATGATGGACGCTTTACTCTGGTAGACGCCCCGACAGTGAAACTGCTGCTGACGTTGAACCATGGACTGGATACTTCTATGCAACAACGTTGCCTCGGCGATCTTCACAAATCGTCAACGGCATTGACGGATGCATCAACGACACTGGGTTGTATGAGGGCGATTCCCCGTGAACGTACGCTTCGTGGGCACGGTGGCTCTTTAAGGATGATGGCCACAAACCCGTTCCTGTTTTTCATGCAGGGGCTGACCGTCTTTTCACTTGGTCATCTCAAGGAGGATCATCGATATTCTGCCTTTCATGATGGACGCTTTACTCTGGTAGACGCCCCGACAGTGAAACTGCTGCTGACGTTGAACCATGGACTGGATACTTCTATGCAACAACGTTGCCTCGGCGATCTTCACAAATCGTCAACGGCATTGACGGATGCATCAACGACGCTGGGTTGTATGAGGGCGATTCCCCGTGAACGTACGCTTCATGGGCACGGTGGCTGTGCAAGGATGATGGCCACAAACCCGTTCCTGTTTTTCATGCAGGGGCTGACCGTCTTTTCACTTGGTCATCTCAAGGAGGATCATCGATATTCTGCCTTTCATGATGGACGCTTTACTCTGGTAGACGCCCCGACAGTGAAACTGCTGCTGACGTTGAACCATGGACTGGGATACTTCTATGCAACAACGTTGCCTTGGCGATCTTCACAAATCGTCAACGGCATTGACGGATGCATCAACGACGCTGGGTTGTATGAGGGCGATTCCCCGTGAACGCACGCTTCGTGGGCACGGTGGCTGTGCAAGGATGATGGCCACAAACCCGTTCCTTTTTTTCATGCAGGTGCTGACCACATTTTCGCTTGGTCATCTCACGGAGGACCATCGATATTCTGCCTTTCATGATGGACTCTTTACTGTGATAGACGCCCTGACAGTGCAACTGCTGCCGACGTCGTACCATGGACTGGATACTTCTATGCTGCTACGTTGCCTCGCGATCTTCACAAATCGTCAAGGGAACTTACGGATGCATCAACGACACTGGATAGTATAAAGGCGATTCCCCGGGAACGTACACTTCGTGGGCACGGTGGCTGTGCAAGGAAGACGGCCACAAACCCGTTCCTGTTTTTCATGCAGGCGCTGACCGCATTTTCACTTGGTCATCTCACGGAGGACCATCGAAATCTTGCCTTTCAAGATGGACGCTTTACTCTGGTAGACGCCCCGACAATGGAACTGTTGCCGACGTCGTACAATTGACTGGATGCTTCTATACAACTACGCTGCCTCGGCGATCTTCACAAATCGTCAACGGCATTGACGGATGCATCAACGACACTGGGTTGTATAAAGGCGATTTCCCGGAAACGTACGCTTCGTGGGCACGGTGGCTGTGCATGGATGATGGCCACAAACCCGTTCCTGTTTTTCATGCAGGTGCTGACCGTCTTTTCACTTGGTCATCTCAAGGAGGATCATCGATATTTTGCCTTTCATGATGGACGCTTTACTCTGGTAGACGCCCCGACAGTGAAACTGCTGCTGACGTTGAACCATGGACTGGATACTTCTATGCAACAACGTTGCCTCGGCGATCTTCACAAATCGTCAACGGCATTGACGGATGCATCAACGACACTGGGTTGTATGAGGGCGATTCCCCGTGAACGTACGCTTCGTGGGCACGGTGGCTGTGCAAGGATGATGGCCACAAACCCGTTCCTGTTTTTCATGCAGGAGCTGACCGTCTTTTCACTTGGTCATCTCAAGGAGGATCATCGATATTCTGCCTTTCATGATGGACGCTTTACTCTGGTAGACGCCCCGACAGTGAAACTGCTGCTGACGTTGAACCATGGACTGGATACTTCTATGCAACAACGTTGTGTGTGTGTAAAACTTTTATTGAGCCTGCAGCAGTAGCCCTAGACTACCGGACGCGGCCTCACATCGTCGCTAGCACCCTCCGAGGACTTTGCCTCTCTAGGAGTGCCGCGATCTGCTGGACGGCCTGTAGTTGTACCTCGTAGTTGTCGCTTTCGGTGGCGTCTTTGAGTTCCGGTGGAAGGTCCGCCTCTTGGCTTGCTTCCCGTCTTCTTTTGGTGCAGTCCCACGCGATATGCGCAAGCGTTGCCCTGTCGCTTTTACATAACTTACACACGTCGTCCTGGAATAGGTCTGGGAGAATATGCTTCCCTATTGCTGGGGTGAACATGCATCTTGTTTGTAATATTCGAAACACCACCACCTCCTTCCTCGTGAGGTTGGGGTGGGGTGCCGGTACTTGCTGCCTGTCTAGCCTGAATGTCCTAAGCATTTCTCCATACTCACGAGGTTCGTAATGTGATGACTGGCTGCCGGCTCGGTCTCCCAACGCGCGAGCCATGGCGTCCGCCACCGCATTTCCCTCCTCGTGAGCAGGGTACCATTTAAGTGTTACTTTCCCGCAACTCTTATTGTCCAGTGTCCTCGCTGCGGCTTGACTAATTCGTCCTGCCATGAAGTTTCTTAGCGCCCTCATAGAGTCACTGAGCACCACTTTCACTGTTGGCAGGGAGGCCGCCAGTGCGATGGCCACCTCCTCCGCTACGCGCACTTCTTGAGTTCTGATGCTTGCCGCTGTCACTTGTCCACCGTCCTTCGCACGCACCACTGCCGCCACGAAGTGGTCGCCGTGTCTTGCTGCGTCGACGTGGACCTTGCCGCTGTCTTCCCCGTGTTCCCTGGTGAGGGCCTGGGCCCTCGCCTTGCGTCTGCCTTCGTCGTGTACCGGATGCATGTGTCTCGGTATTGGCCGGATATCCAGCCTCCCCATCGCCGTCGAGTCCACCTGTCGATCTTCTGGGCCTGTTTGGGCCTCTATCTTCAGTTTTCTTAGCGTTTCCCTTCCCGTTCTCGTTTTTTCTAGCCTGGCGACCTGAGCCGTTCGCTGAGCCACGATGACCTCTTCCAGCCTGTTGTGAACCCCCAGCGATTCCATCTTCTCGGTGTTCGTGCTGGCGTAGAGCCCCAGTGCATTCTTGTAGGCCTTCCTTATCATGCAGTTCAATCTCTTCTTTTCGTTGTACTTCCAGTTGTGGAAGGCTGCGATGTAGGCCAAGTGGCTGATCACAAAGGACTGGACCATGCGCAGGAGACTATTCTCCCGCATGCCCCCCTTGCGATTCGCCACCCGCTTGACGAGCTGTATTGCCGCATTTGTCTTGTGTTCTAGCTTGTGTACCGTCTCCGTGTTCTTCCTGGTCTCGTCTACTATCAGGCCCAGGATCCTGATCTTCTTCACTCTGGGGATTACCTGTCTGGTTCCTGTTTGGACGGTTAGCTGGTTCCAGGCCTTTTTCTTCGGGTTGATCACGAGTAGCTCTGATTTGCTCGGAGAGCAGGCCAGGCTCGTGCCCTCCAGTTCCTCCTCGATGGATAACACCGCTTCTTGCAGCTCGTCTTGCGCTTGTTGTTCTTCGTCCCTCACGGACCACAGCGTGATGTCGTCGGCGTAGATCGTGTGGCGGACCGATTGGGTTTCGAGTCGCCTCGCAATCTTCGTCATGACCAGGTTGAAGAGGAGCGGAGAAATGACGGATCCCTGCGGCGTCCCCACACTCCCCAGCTCTCTCTCCTCGATGTCTAGCTCTCCGACTTGTAGCTTTGCCGTCCGGCCCGTCAGGAAGTCTCTGATGTAGTCATAGCTTCGCCGGCCAAAGCCTAGCTCTTCTACCCTTTGGAGGATGGCCGAGTGCTTCACCTTGTCAAAAGCGCTCTGTAGGTCTAGGCCTAGCAGTGCTCGTCCCCTGTTCTTCGCATCGACCACCTCTTTCTTGATTAACGCCATCGCATCTTGCGTGCAGAGCATCTCCCTGAACCCATACATGGTGTTCGGGAAGAGCCCCTCGTCTTTCAGGTATCGTTGCCATCTGTTCATGAGCACGTGCTCTAGCACCTTGCCCACGCAAGACGTCAGCGAGATGGGTCTTAGGCAGGGTATTGAACCGAACCCGAACCGTGAACCGAAAACCGGAAAAAACCGTTATTTTCGCACGAACCGGAGTTGAACCGGAACGAAATAATTTTTTTCGTTCCGGAGCGGAACCGCTATGTTTTTCATGCGGTTTTCGGTTCATACGCCAAGTCAGGTCACGTGCAAAGTGCGCGGCGAAAAACACACTAACCTTAAAAATAAAAAAAATGCAACAAAAAGAAATTATTTTTGAGCAAACCGGAGTTGAATTTTACCGAAATAATTCTTTTTTCGTTCCTGGGCAACACTGATAAATTATTTTTGCGGTGTTTCGTTCATGTGGGGAGTCAAAAAGCGAGAAAAATACGTAGCGGAAAGCTCTGTAACGTTCCATTATCAGGTTTTCACATAATGTCCGCTTCATAATTTATAAAGTTTGTCTCGAGAACTCAAACGAAATGAGCATAGTAACTATAAATTCTCCGGGATTTCTGGTCACATGTAATTCTTTAACAAATGCCCACATTCGTCCCAACCTTTTCTTGGGGGCCGGAAATGGTTCATCAAAGAAAATTTACCATGAGAACATACCCAATTCGTACGTCAGCAAAAGGGACCAATTAATAAGCCTGTTTGGTGTTTCTTCTCTTTAATTTTGTAGAGTTGCGTGAAATGTATTTTGAACGCCTTGATTTCATTGTAAGACTGATCGGATAAGAAAACGATAAAAAGGCCGATGTATATTTTAGGACCTGCACTAGTCGCCATATTTTGGCGCGTCTAATCTGCTTTTAAAATAACTCAGCAGATGTAATAATCTGACCGAAATTAAAGTCTAGCACCGTAAAGGGAAAGGAGGATTCAATCAACAGTTGCAGCTACAGGAAACAGCAAAACAGCTTCGATATCTGGTAGCAGAAACAGCAACGACCAAAACGTTTTCTCCTCAGAAACACAAACATCAAGGCGCACGGCTCTTCTGAGCATTGCGTCCTTTCCACCCTCTACGCGCGTTCTCGTGTTTTTTTTTTTTTTTTTTTTTTTTTAACTAACGGCTGGCGGCCTACGCGCCTCGCGAGTGTCCGCTACTTAGTCCAGACTCTCAAACACGTTCCGAGACGCGAAGACTCTCGTTGCTTATGCTCAGCTTCAACCTAAGATGGACCGCGGCCATTCCTACGAGCCATCCTCAAAATTCATCGCTCTGATCGAACGAAGAGACTTCACGTTCCGCGCGTCGCTGCACAGCCGGGAATATAGGCTCTTAGCACTGGATATGCTAGGCGAGCTGCTAGCGTCCGCTGCAGTCCACCTTAGCGTGGAGCTCTGTACCAGAGTTCTTTCTTACTCGCTTTTCTGCGAGGCCCTCGGCTCGGCAATTCGGCTAGTTGGGGTTGAAGCTATAGTGTTGATGAAACCAGTGCTTGATTGTCCAACGCGGTGGATGTCCACGCAGCATTTGCTCACCAGGCTACTTGAACTAAGAGGCTTCGCTGGAGGGTTCCTCTCGAAATAAGAAAGCTCCAGGTGGACTGAAGGCGTACGGGTGGAAGTCGAAGTGCTCTCAGTATCGCTTCGCCCGTCAGAAGTGGCGACGAAGACATTGCAGAAGGAACAGCTCACTGTAGGAGATTTCTACTGAGCATGGCTGAGATGTTCCATGGACACTTCCAAGATATTGTCGCCGTTAGAAAATGCCTTGGTTCAGACAATAAAAGACTGGGAGCTACAACTTCTTGACATGGATTTCTTCTGTGCAACAGTGTACATGGATCCCCGCTACCACCTTCTTCTCGCCCCTGAGCAAAAGTACCGCACCACGTTGCATTTGACAAAGACTTGGAGGCGAACCATACCTCTGCAATGCGAGCAAGACTCTACCCTTTCTTCTGAAACTGCGGCGGCTCCAGATGATCCGGAAGACGCTCTGCAAGTGCTCCTCAAGGAAAAGGGAGTTTGAGGGTGGCTTGCACGTTCGTGGTACCAGTAGCCCACTTGATATAACATGCCTCCTGGAAATGCTAGACAAGGAGCCGCGGCTTTCAAGGGACGCTAACGTGTTGCAGTTTTGGGCGGAGAGAAGGGAACGCAATCCAGAACTCTACGCATTGGCGCAAGTAGCCCTGAAAATGCCTGAAACCCAGGTGAGCGTGGAGAGAGCCTTTTATGCACTGAAGTTCATTTTATCGTCTGAGAGATGCCGTCTGTCCCCGGATATGCTTCACGACGTACTTCGTCTTCGGTCAGCTGCCTGACATTGAACTGCGCTTTACCCATGCCCCGAGGTGCTCCAGCACTAGCTCGTTTCTTCCACACAGTAATGTGAGCCTTTGCTTTTTATATGTAACATGTTTATAAAATATGCATAGTTTATCTTTTGCTGCCGTCAATTGTTTTTGTAGCATATGAGTACGAACCGGTTCGAACCGGTTTGAACCTTTATTTTTTCACTCCGGAGTTGAACCGGAGCTGAACCGTTTTCTCTGAACCGGAACGAAAACCGGAACGAAAAACATTTCGGTTCGACACCCTGGTCTTAGGTGCTCGATGCCCGGTGGCTTCCCTGGCTTCGGAATCAGGATCATTTTTGCTGTTTTCCATTGCTTCGGAAGCTTCCCGGCTCTCCAGCACTCGTTGAAGTACTCCGTGAGAGCCTCCACCGCCTCATCGCTTAGGTTTCGGAGAGTCTTGTTGTTCACCTTGTCTTGTCCTGCCGCCGACTTGCCGTTCACCCTCTGGAGGGCATTTCGGACCTCCCAGGGCTCCAGATCTCTGTCTAGCCTCTCGTTCTCCGTTCCTGTGTAGTCCCCGTGTACCACCTTTTCGGTTTCTGGAAGGTATTTCTCTCGCAGCTTCTTCTTGGTTTCTTCCTCTCCCAGCTCCCTGATAGCTGTTTGGACGATGCCGGCCATTCTGTTATGTTGGTATCCCATGGTCTTTGTTTCATTTATTTCATTTCATTTATTGAACCTTAAGGGCCCGTGAGGGCATTACATAAGGGGGGGATCATTCATATTATACATTAGAAAAAACAGACACAAAAATAAATACATTCAGGAAATGGTTGGTAAACGGTTAACAACATAAAAAGTGCAATTGAAGACTTGATTTAAAGGCGTTTGGGTCTACGATGGTGACGATGGAGGATGGGAGGCTGTTCCAGTCATTGATAGCTTGTGGGAGGAAAGATCGGTTGAAAGCGTTTGTTGAGCCAGAGATCCTTTTGATGGTACAGTCGTTGTTTAGGCGAGATGATGTTCGATCGGGAGGTGATAATAATGCTGTTTTAAGGTCAGGACAGTGATAATAGATTTTGTGAAGGAGGCAGAGCTGGGAGACGTTCCTACGAAGCTGCAAAGAAGAAAGGGTTAGTTGACTTTTTAGGGAAGAGACACTGATGGAGTTATCGTACGTGGAGAGGATGAAACGGGTGGCCCTGTTTTGAATTGCTTCCAGATGATTGATAAGGTAGCCTTGATGGGGGTTCCAGATGGAGGCAGCATATTCTAATTTAGGTCGGATAAGTGTGTCGTAGGCCAGTTTGCGGACAGTTGGTGGAGCAGGTCGAAGGTTACGTCGGAGTACTCCCAGGGTCCTGGAGGTGTCTGCGGAGATGGCTTCAATGTGATTATTCCATGAAAGGTCTGATGTTAATTTTACACCGAGATATTTGTACGAAGGAACGGTCTCAATGATGTCGGAGCCTAAGTAATATTGATAGGACAAGACGGTTTTTTTTCTAGTGAAACGGATTAGTTTACATTTAGATTTGTTTAATGGCATCAGCCACTGTTCGCACCATTTATTAATTTTTACTAAATCATCTTGGAGTTGAATGTTGTCATGCACACTTGTTACTTTGTTATATACGACACAGTCATCTGCAAACAGGCGAATATTAGATAAGATAGTGGCCGGAAGGTCATTTATGAATATTAAAAAAAGTAGGGGACCCAGTACGGACCCTTGAGGAACACCAGATGAAACGTTTGTTAGGGCAGACTCATGATAATTTGTAACTGTGTATTGCACGCGGGAAGAAAGAAAGTCACGTATCCATGAGAAGATTAGCGGGTCAAGACGAAGGGATGCCAGTTTAGAAAGTAGTCGTTGATGGGGAACATGATCAAAAGCCTTCGAAAAATCCAGAAAGATGGCGTCAGTCTGAGCCCGACACTCGAGATTAGTATGTAGGTCATGAATGAAGTCGCAAAGCTGCGTCTCACATGAGAGTCCCTTTCTAAATCCATGCTGCTGTTTGAAGAAAAATCCATTAGTTGTTAGGTGACTCATGATATGTGAATATAGTATATGCTCAAGAAGTTTAGATGCGATTGAAGTTAAAGATATTGGACGATAGTTAGACGCCAAACAGCGACTTCCCAGCTTGAAGACTGGGACGATCCTGCCAACCTTCCAGTCAGAAGGGAGCGAGCTTTCAGATAATGACTGGTCAAAGATTAATTTTAAGATCTCACTGGAGATACTGGTAGTATTTTTTAAAATTTTTGAATTGATGTTGTCGGAACCGGCGGACGATGACAGTTTTAATTTGGCAATGAGATTTTGAATACCGGTTGCGCTTACACTGATTGGTGGCATGGTTTCGTAAGGTTGCTCGGGGAGACTGGGAACAGTGTTCAAACACTCGTTAGTAAAAATGGAAGAAAAATACTCGTTAAACACAGTAGGAATGTCACTCTCTGGAATGGGATCGCCGTTGTCGGTACGTAGTTGGATGGCAGAGTTGTTGTTCTTTGGTGAAACCAGATTCCAGAACTTCCTCGGGTTACTCCTCAAGATGGACAGTAAGTCATTAAAAAAGAATTTATTCTTGGCTTGCTTTATGTTCCTGGTGTAGTTTTTTAGTGCAGAATTGTAAACATCCCAAGATTGGCAGGTGTTTAACCGTTTGGCCTTTGCAAAAAGTCTTTTTTTCTTGTTTCGCAAAGAGAGCAGAGTTTTTGTAAACCATGGATTACCTAAATCGGTGCGCACACGAACTGTAGGGACAAACATTTTTACTAGATGATTCATTTTAGTTTTGAATAATGTCCAGTTTTCTTCTACAGATCTAAGATGAAAATGAACGACGTAATTGTCAAAGAAGATTGCCAACTCGCGGTTTATCGAGATATAATCAGCCCTGTTATAATCGTGAATAATCTTGGAAATGGGATGCTTTGTGAGAGTGGGGAGTGACAAATCAACATGCAGCAACCTGTGATCACTGAGCCCATCACAGTATTGGATACACTTGACAAGGTCTGGTGACGTAGTTAGTATTAAATCAAGAATATTTCCCAAACGAGTTGGTTTATCAACGAGCTGTGTAAGATTCAGAGTAAGACACATGTCTAAAAAATGTGCGGATGCGGCAGAGCCTATGGATGATAGGTTTGACCAATCGATTTGAGGAAAATTAAAATCACCAAATAACAACATATCAGCCTTTGGAAAACGATCTCGTATATCAAGTAAGACAGAGCATAGATCAGTATGGAATGATGAAGCACAATTTGGTGGCCTATAACATACGCCCACAATGACCTTATTTGATGGCGTACAGACACGTATGCAAGTAAATTCCAAGTCATGGTTCGCTAAACAGATATCAAAAGAAGATATAAAACTTTTTATTGCGATAAGCACACCGCCACCCCTCTGGCCATGCCGGTCGTGCCGGAAGACTTTGTAATCTAAGTTTGGCGGAAAAAGCTCCTTATCTTCGATATCAGGGTTTAACCAAGTTTCTGTCAAAATAACTAAATCTGATGAGCTGTCTTCCAGTACACTGTGAAACTCGTCGCGTTTTGGAATGAAGCTGCGAATATTAGTGAAAAGAACGGAAAGGCTTTTGTTTTTATCGCGCAAGGCGGCATAAGGGGATGACGGTAACACTTTATTTTCGTCGATCAGGTGCCTGAGCAGCCGCCACGTCGCCCCGTTGTGCATCTGCTTGTCCGCCTTGTGGCACATGTCGTCCCATTGCTGCGACGAGAGTTTCGTGCAGTGCTCTTGGATCTTCTTGTTGAGCTCCGCTATCTTCTTGCGAAGCCTTCTGTTGAGCCTCTGTTGCCGCCACCGGTTGGTGATGGACTGCTTGGCTTCGATCAGGTGTGCTAGCCTGCTGTCCATCTTCCCGTCGGTGTCTTCGGTTGTCTCTATTTCCCGCGTGGCTGCCGTGGCCGCTCGCTGCAGTTTCTTCGTCCAGGCCTCGATGTCGGTGATTTCCCCCTTCGGTGCCGCCTCTCTGAATACCTCCCAGTCTGTAAAGGTTAGCTTCCTGGGGGTTCTCGTTTTGCCTTTCAGCGGGATCTGGATCTCCACGATGAAGTGGTCGCTTCCTAGGTCTTCTTTCGTGTTGGTCTAGGTGGTTTCCCCCTCGTTGGTGAAGACCAGGTCGGGCGTAGTGTCTCGGTCCGTCGACTTCCTTCCCATAAGGGTCGGTTGCCGAGGATCCGTGATCAGTTGTAGGTCCGCTTCGGTCGCGTCTTGCAGCAGGTTCCTTCCCTTCACTGTTACCGCTTTGTGGCCCCAGTACGTATGCGGCGCGTTGAAGTCCCCTGCTACTACCAGGGTGCTTTCCCCGGCCCGTCTCAAGTTCTCGTGGAATAGGTGCTTGAAACTTTGCCTGTTCTGCTTCGGGTAGCTGTAGACGTTCGCCAGGAATATGCTTTCTTTCCCGACGATTATCTCCACCGTCTGCTTCTCGAGCTTGGGATTCCCTTTGCAGTCGTGCTCCAGCGAGTTTACGCCCCTCCTCACGAAGGTGCATATGCCTCGCTGGCCTTGCTCCGGACCCTTGGCGTGGACCCGGTACCCCGACAGCTTCGGCTCTTGGTTAATGGTTTCTTGCACCATGATGACGTCTGGCTTGCGGGTCTGGTTGCGGACGTATTGTTGCAGCGTCGATTTCTTGTTTCCTAGGCCCCTGCAGTTCCATATCCACACCTTTAGCGTGGCTGCCATTGTTGGGCCGGTATGAGACTTGCTAGGGTGTCCAGTCGTTCTGTGATCTTGGTGAACATGGCCATGAACTGGTTCTCCATGGACGTGAGGCGATTGTCTAGGCTATCCACTTTCTCTTCAAGTCTGTCTACCCGCACTGACAGGGACTTGAACTCTTGCCTAAGGTCTTGGTTTTCTTCCAGTCTTCGGAATCTGCTCCCATCCGGGATTTTTCGCTTAGCCGGTGGTTCTTCGACCATTTCCACGGAAACCTCGTCCTCCTTTGCCGGAGCCTTTTCTTCCGTCTTCTGTTTTCTTTCCTTCATCGCCGTCATATCTGCCGCCATTCTCTTTATTGCTTCTTCGAGCTCGGCGATCTTCCTCGCCTGCTGCTTGTTCGCCTCCTTGAGCGCTTTCATTTCCTTGCTCCCCGACTGCTCGGCCACCTGTGCCCATGACGTCTTCGCCTTGCCGCCTGCGCTCTTGCTCCTCGAGCGAAACGCGGTTCGCTTCGGCGTCCGCGATCGCGAGTCTCGGAGGCGCAGCTGCGGGAAGTGCTCCGCCGTCTTCTTCGGAGGGGGATTCCCCGTTCCCGCCTTTTCGGCCGTTAGGTCTAGTTCCTTGCGTTCCCATTGTCTTCGTTTCACGATGTACGGCGTTTTGAACTTGTTCTTGCATTCCTTGTCCCCGGTAACGTGTGGACCCCCGCATAGCTTACATTTCGGCGTACACTGGTGGTCCCGGTCCTTATTTTCTCCGCACCCGATGCACACCTTGGTCTCCATCGTCGGGCAAACATCTACCCGGTGTCCGACCTTTCCGCAGCCCCTGCAGACCTCATAGTGCTTGCGGTATAGAGTACACCTGATCAGTCCGCCTCCGTAGTACACGTAGTTCGGCACCTTCGGACCCTCGAAGACCACGATGATGGTAGTCGATGACCCGATTCTCTGCGCCGCTCTTGCCTTGGGATTCCTTGCGTTCAGAATGTTGTCCGTTATCGTCTCCGCCGAGTCTTCCACGGGGATTCCCCTCACGACGCCCTTCACGGCTCCGTCTGGTGCGGCCGCGTAGGCACTCGCATCGTAGGTTCGGTCTTCGATCTTGATTTCCTTCACCCCGGCATATTTCCTTGCTCGCAAGTCGTCGGGGGTACTGATTACCATGATGTTTTGCTGTACGTTCGGGCATTGGGTGTCGTACATGGTCTCGGCTCGCGTGAGGCTCGCCGCCGTTCTAATTGCCGTCATGACCGTAATAGCCGACGTCTTGGCGAGGTTTAGGCCCCCGCGAGGCCTGACGATAATCTTGTTCTCCTCCTTCGGTAATATCCCCGGCATCCTGGCCGCCCTAGTCGACGCCACCATTGTTCGCCGGACGGCCCTCGTGTTAGCCTTAGCTTCCTGAACCTCGTTTTTCTTGCCGATTTTAACATGCAGCCATCCTGCGCACTCTTTAGGCTCGACTTCCATGCCGGGAACCTCCACGATAGTGTTTCCGGCACTTGTACTCACATGACGACCATCTTCCGACGTCCAAGTCCCCCCGTCGGCGGGCCCGGTCGGTTAGGCTTAGCGGCCCTCGGCCGGCTCCAGAAGCAAAGTCCTCACAAAATCAAAACTTCTGGGTCCACACCTACAAATTTGGTATCCACAGGTTCCTCGCGTCACCCCCGAAACGTTGGCACCAACATTCGGAAGAATTAGGCAAATGAGACGCTAATTAGGACACTTCGAAGCGGGAGAAGTTTGTGAGACACTTCTGCCTCTTCCGACGACCGCCGCGCCTCCCTGCAACAACGTTGCCTCGGCGATCTTCACAAATCGTCAACGGCATTGACGGATGCATCAACGACGCTGGGTTGTATGAGGGCGATTCCCCGTGAACGTACGCTTCGTGGGCACGGTGGCTGTGCAAGGATGATGGCCACAAACCCGTTCCTGTTTTTCATGCAGGTGCTGACCGCATTTTCGCTTGGTCATCTCACGGAGGACCATCGATATTCTGCTTTTCATGATGGACTCTTTACTGTGATAGACGCCCCGACAGTGCAACTGCTGCCGACGTCGTACCATCGACCGGATACTTCTATGCTGCTACGTTGCCTCGCGATCTTCACAAATCGTCAAGGGAACTTGCGGATGCATCAACGACACTGGATAGTATAAAGGCGATTCCCCGGGAACGTACACTTCGTGGGCACGGTGGCTGTGCAAGGAAGACGGCCACAAACCCGTTCCTGTTTTTCATGCAGGCGCTGACCGCATTTTCACTTGGTCATCTCACGGAGGACCATCGAAATCTTGCCTTTCAAGATGGACGCTTTACTCTGGTAGACGCCCCGACAATGGAACTGCTGCCGACGTCGTACAATTGACTGGATGCTTCTATACAACTACGCTGCCTCGGCGATCTTCACAAATCGTCAACGGCATTGACGGATGCATCAACGACACTGGGTTGTATAAAGGCGATTTCCCGGAAACGTACGCTTCGTGGGCACGGTGGCTGTGCAAGGATGATGGCCACAAACCCGTTCCTGTTTTTCATGCAGGTGCTGACCGTCTTTTCACTTGGTCATCTCAAGGAGGATCATCGATATTTTGCCTTTCATGATGGACGCTTTACTCTGGTAGACGCCCCAACAGTGAAACTGCTGCTGACGTTGAACCATGGACTGGATACTTCTATGCAACAACGTTGCCTCGGCGATCTTCACAAATCGTCAACGGCATTGACGGATGCATCAACGACGCTGGGTTGTATGAGGGCGATTCCCCGTGAACGTACGCTTCGGGGGCACGGTGGCTGTGCAAGGATGATGGCCTCAAACCCGTTCCTGTTTTTCATGCAGGTGCTGACCGTCTTTTCACTTGGTCATCTCAAGGAGGATCATCGATATTCTGCCTTTCATGATGGACGCTTTACTCTGGTAGACGCCCCGACAGTGAAACTGCTGCTGACGTTGAACCATGGACTGGATACTTCTATGCAACAACGTTGCCTCGGCGATCTTCACAAATCGTCAACGGCATTGACGGATGCATCAACGACACTGGGTTGTATGAGGGCGATTCCCAGTGAACGTACGCTTCGTGGGCACGGTGGCTGTGCAAGGATGACGGTCACAAGCCCGTTCCTGTTTTTCATGCAGGTGCTGACCGTCTTTACACTTGGTCATCTCAAGGAGGACCCTTGATATTCTGCCTTTCATGATGGACGCTTTACTGTGATAGACGCCCCGACAGTGCGACTGCTACCGTCGTTGAACCATGGACTGGATACTTCTGTGCAACAACGTTGCTTTGGCGACCTTCACAATTCGTCAACGGCATTGACGGATGCACCAACGACACTGGGTCGTATAAGCGCGATTCCCCGGGAACGTACGCTTCGTGGGCACGGTGGCTGTGGAAGGATGACGGCCACAAACCCGTTCCTGTTTTTCATGCAGGTGCTGACTGCATTTTCGCTTGATCATCTCACGGAGGACCATCGATATCCTGCCTTTCATGATGGACGCTTTACTGTGATAGACGCCTCGACAGTGCAACTGCTGCCGACGTCATACCATGGACTGGATACTTCTTTGCAACTACGTTGCCTCGGCGATCTTCACAAATCGTCAACGGCATTGACGGATACATTGACAACACTAAATCGTATAAAGACGATTCCCCGGGAACGTAAGCTTCGTTGGCACGGTGGCTGTGCAAAGATGACGGCCACAAACTCGTTCATTTTTTTCATGCAGGTGCTGATCGCATTTTCGCTTGGTCATCTCACGGAGGACCATCGATATTCTGCCTTTCATGATGGACGCTTTACTGTGATAGACGCCCCGGCAGTGCAACTGCTGCCGACGTCATACGATGGACTGGATACTTCTATGCAACTACGTTGCCCCGGCGATCTTCACAAATCGTCAACGGCATTGACGGATACATCGACAACACTAAATCGTATAAATGCGATTCCCCGGGAACGTACGCTTCGTTGGCACAGTGGCTGGGCAAGGATAGCGATCACAAACCCGTTCCTGTTTTTTATGCAGGTGCTGACCGCATTTTCCCTTGGTCATCTCACGGAGGACCATCGATATTCTGCCTTTCGAGATGGACGCTTTACTGTGATAGACGCTGCGACAGTGCAACTGCTGCCGACGTCGTACCATGGACTGGCTACTTCTATGCAACTACGTTGCCTCGGCGATCTTCACAAATCGTCAACGGCATTGACAGATGCATCAACGACACTGGATCGTATAAAAGCGATTTCCCGGGAACGCACGCTTCGTGGGCACGGTGGCTGTGCAAGGATGTCGATCACAAACCCGTTCCTGTTTTTCATGCAGGTGCTGACTGCATTTTCGCTTGATCATCTCACGGAGGACCATCGATATCCTGCCTTTCATGATGGACGCTTTACTGTGATAGACGCCTCGACAGTGCAACTGTCCGACGTCATACCATAGACTGGATACTTTGCAACTACGTTGCCTCGGCGATCTTCACAAATCGTCAACGGCATTGACGGATACATTGACAACACTAAATCGTATAAAGGCGATTCCCCGGGAACGTATGCTTCGTTGGCACGGTGGCTGTGCAAAGATGACGGCCACAAACTCGTTCATTTTTTTCATGCAGGTGCTGATCGCATTTTCGCTTGGTCATCTCACGGAGGACCATCGATATTCTGCCTTTCATGATGGACGCTTTACTGTGATAGACGCCCCGGCAGTGCAACTGCTGCCGACGTCATACCATGGACTGGATACTTCTTTGCAACTACGTTGCCTCGGCGATCTTCACAAATCGTCAACGGCATTGACGGATACATTGACAACACTAAATCGTATAAAGGCGATTCCCCGGGAACGTACGCTTCGTTGGCACGGTGGCTGTGCAAAGATGACGGCCACAAACTCGTTCATTTTTTTCATGCAGGTGCTGATCGCATTTTCGCTTGGTCATCTCACGGAGGACCGTCGATATTCTGCCTTTCATGATGAACGCTTTACTGTGATAGACGCGCCGACAGCGCAACTGCAGCCGACGTCTTTCCATGGACTGGATACTTCTATGCAACTACGTTGCCTTGGCGATCTTCACAAATCGTCAACGGCATCGACGGATGCATCAACAACACTAAATCGTATAAAGGCGATTCCCCGGCAACGTACGCTTCGTGGGCAGGATGGCTGTGCAAGGATGACGGCCACAAAAACGTTCCTGTTCTTCATGCAGGTGCTGATCGCATTTTCGCTTGGTCATCTCACGGAGGACCGTCGATATTCTGCCTTTCATGATGGACGCTTTACTGTGATAGACGCGCCGACAGTGCAACTGCTGCCGACGCCGTATCATGGACTGGATACTTCTTTGCAACTACGTTGCCTCGGTGATCTTCGCAAATCGTCAACGGCATCGACGGATGCATCGACAACATTAAATCGTATAAAGGCGATTCCCCGGCAACGTACGCTTCGTGGGCAGGGTGGCTGTGCAAGGATGACGGCCACAAAAACGTTCCTGTTCTTCATGCAGGTGCTGATCGCATTTTCGCTTGGTCATCTCACGGAGGACCGTCGATATTCTGCCTTTCATGATGGACGCTTTACTGTGATAGACGCGCCGACAGTGCAACTGCTGCCGACGTCATACCATGGACTGGATACTTCTTTGCAACTACGTTGCCTCGGCGATCTTCACAAATCGTCAACGGCATTGACGGATACATTGAGAACACTAAATCGTATAAAGGCGATTCCCCGGGAACGTACGCTTCGTTGGCACGGTGGCTTTGCAAAGATGACGGCCACAAACTCGTTCATTTTGTTCATGCAGGTGCTGACTGCATTTTCGCTTGATCATCTCACGGAGGACCATCGATATCCTGCCTTTCATGATGGACGCTTTACTGTGATATACGCCTCGACAGTGCAACTGCTGCCGACGTCATACCATGGACTGGATACTTCTTTGCAACTACGTTGCCTCGGCGATCTTCACAAATCGTCAACGGCATTGACGGATACATTGGCAACACTAAATCGTATAAAAGCGATTCCCCGGGAACGTACGCTTCGTTGGCACAGTGGCTGTGCAAGGATAGCGATCACAAACCCGTTCCTGTTTTTCATGCAGGTGCTGACTGCATTTTCGCTTGATCATCTCACGGAGGACCATCGATATCCTGCCTTTCATGATGGACGCTTTACTGTGATAGACGCTCCGACAGTGCAACTGCTGCCGACGTCGTACCATGGACTGGCTACTTCTATGCAACTACGTTGCCTCGGCGATCTTCACAAATCGTCAACGGCATTGACAGATGCATCAACGACACTGGATCGTATAAAAGCGATTTCCCGGGAACGCACGCTTCGTGGGCACGGTGGCTGTGCAAGGATGTCGATCACAAACCCGTTCCTGTTTTTCATGCAGGTGCTGACTGCATTTTCGCTTGATCATCTCACGGAGGACCATCGATATTCTGCCTTTCATGATGGACGCTTTACTGTGATAGACGCCCCGGCAGTGCAACTGCTGCCGACGTCATACCATGGACTGGATACTTCTTTGCAACTACGTTGCCTCGGCGATCTTCACAAATCGTCAACGGCATTGACGGATACATTGGCAACACTAAATCGTATAAAGGCGATTCCCCGGGAACGTACGCTTCGTTGGCACGGTGGCTGTGCAAAGATGACGGCCACAAACTCGTTCATTTTTTCATGCAGGTGCTGACTGCATTTTCGCTTGATCATCTCACGGAGGACCATCGATATCCCGCCTTTCACGATGGACGCTTTACTGTGATAGACGCCTCGACAGTGCAACTGCTGCCGACATCATACCATGGACTGGATACTTCTTTGCAACTACGTTGCCTCGGCGATCTTCACAAATCGTCAACGGCATTGACGGATGCATCAACAACACTAAATCGTATAAAGGCGATTCCCCGGCAACGTAAGCTTCGTGGGCAGGGTGGCTGTGCAAGGATGACGGCCACAAAAACGTTCCTGTTCTTCATTCAGGTGCTGATCGCATTTTCGCTTGGTCATCGCACGGAGGACCGTCGATATTCTGCCTTTCATGATGGACGCTTTACTGTGATAGACGCGCCGACAGTGCAACTGCTGCCGACGCCGTATCATGGACTGGATACTTCTTTGCAACTACGTTGCCTCGACGATCTTGGCAAATCGTCAACGGCATCGACGGATGCATCGACAACATTAAATCGTATAAAGGCGATTCCCCGGCAACGTACGCTTCGTGGGCAGGGTGGCTGTGCAAGGATGATGGCCACAAAAACGTTCCTGTTCTTCATGCAGGTGCTGATCGCATTTTCGCTTGGTCATCTCACGGAGGACCGTCGATATTCTGCCTTTTATGATGGACGCTTTACTGTGATAGACGCGCCGACAGTGCAACTGCTGCCGACGCCGTATCATGGACTGGATACTTCTTTGCAACTACGTTGCCTCGGCGATCTTCGCAAATCGTCAACGGCATCGACGGATGCATCGACAACATTAAATTGTATAAAGGCGATTCCCCGGCAACGTACGCTTCGTGGGCAGGGTGGCTGTGCAAGGATGACGGCCACAAAAACGTTCCTGTTCTTCATGCAGGTGCTGATCGCATTTTCGCTTGGTCATCTCACGGAGGACCGTCGATATTCTGCCTTTCATGATGGACGCTTTACTGTGATAGACGCGCCGACAGTGCAACTGCTGCCGACGCCGTATCATGGACTGGATACTTCTTTGCAACTACGTTGCCTCGGCGATCTTCACAAATCGTCAACGGTATTGACGGATACATTGACAACACTAAATCGTATAAAGGCGATTCCCCGGGAACGTACGCTTCGTTGGCACGGTGGCTTTGCAAAGATGACGGCCACAAACTCGTTCATTTTTTTCATGCAGGTGCTGACTGCATTTTCGCTTGATCATCTCACGGAGGACCATCGATATCCTGCCTTTCATAATGGACGCTTTACTGTGATAGACGCCTCGACAGTGCGACTGCTGCCGACGTCATACCATGGACTGGATACTTCTTTGCAACTACGTTGCCTCGGCGATCTTCACAAATCGTCAACGGCATCGACGGATACATTGACAACACTAAATCGTATAAAAGCGATTCCCCGGGAACGTACGCTTCGTTGGCACAGTGGCTGTGCAAGGATAGCGATCACAAACCCGTTCCTGTTTTTCATGCAGGTGCTGACTGCATTTTCGCTTGATCATCTCAAGGAGGACCATCGATATCCTGCCTTTCATGATGGACGCTTTACTGTGATAGACGCTCCGACAGTGCAACTGCTGCCGACGTCGTACCATGGACTGGCTACTTCTATGCAACTACGTTGCCTCGGCGATCTTCACAAATCGTCAACGGCATTGACATATGCATCAACGACACTGGATCGTATAAAAGCGATTTCCCGGGAACGCACGCTTCGTGGGCACGGTGGCTGTGCAAGGATGTCGATCACAAACCCGTTCCTGTTTTTCATGCAGGTGCTGACTGCATTTTCGCTTGATCATCTCACGGAGGACCATCGATATCCTGCCTTTCATGATGGACGCTTTACTGTGATAGACGCCCCGGCAGTGCAACTGCTGCCGACGTCATACCATGGACTGGATACTTCTTTGCAACTACGTTGCCTTGGCGATCTTCACAAATCGTCAACGGCATTGACGGATACATTGACAACACTAAATCGTATAAAGGCGATTCCCCGGGAACGTACGCTTCGTTGGCACGGTGGCTGTGCAAAGATGACGGCCACAAACTCGTTCATTTTTTTCATGCAGGTGCTGATCGCATTTTCGCTTGGTCATCTCACAGAGGACCATCGATATTCTGCCTTTCATGATGGACGCTTTACTGTGATAGACGCCCCGGCAGTGCAACTGCTGCCGACGTCATACCATGGACTGGATACTTCTTTGCAACTACGTTGCCTCGGCGATCTTCACAAATCGTCAACGGCATTGACGGATACATTGGCAACACTAAATCGTATAAAGGCGATTCCCCGGGAACGTACGCTTCGTTGGCACGGTGGCTGTGCAAAGATGACGGCCACAAACTCGTTCATTTTTTTCATGCAGGTGCTGACTGCATTTTCGCTTGATCATCTCACGGAGGACCATCGATATCCTGCCTTTCATGATGGACGCTTTACTGTGATAGACGCCTCGACAGTGCAACTGCTGCCGACATCATACCATGGACTGGATACTTCTTTGCAACTACGTTGCCTCGGCGATCTTCACAAATCGTCAACGGCATTGACGGATGCATCAACAACACTAAATCGTATAAAGGCGATTCCCCGGCAACGTACGCTTCGTGGGCAGGGTGGCTGTGCAAGGATGACGGCCACAAAAACGTTCCTGTTCTTCATGCAGGTGCTGATCGCATTTTCGCTTGGTCATCTCACGGAGGACCGTCGATATTCTGCCTTTCGTGATGGACGCTTTACTGTGATAGACGCGCCGACAGTGCAACTGCTGCCGACGCCGTATCATGGACTGGATACTTCTTTGCAACTACGTTGCCTCGGCGATCTTAGCAAATCGTCAACGGCATCGACGGATGCATCGACAACATTAAATCGTATAAAGGCGATTCCCCGGCAACGTACGCTTCGTGGGCAGGGTGGCTGTGCAAGGATGACGGCCACAAAAACGTTCCTGTTCTTCATGCAGGTGCTGATCGCATTTTCGCTTGGTCATCTCACGGAGGACCGTCGATATTCTGCCTTTCATGATGGACGCTTTACTGTGATAGACGCGCCGACAGTGCAACAGCTGCCGACGCCGTATCATGGACTGGATACTTCTTTGCAACTACGTTGCCTCGGCGATCTTCGCAAATCGTCAACGGCATCGACGGATGCATCGACAACATTAAATCGTATAAAGGCGATTCCCCGGCAACGCACGCTTCGTGGGCAGGGTGGCTGTGCAAGGATGACGGCCACAAAAACGTTCCTGTTCTTCATGCAGGTGCTGATCGCATTTTCGCTTGGTCATCTCACGGAGGACCGTCGATATTCTGCCTTTCATGATGGACGCTTTACTGTGATAGACGCGCCGACAGTGCAACTGCTGCCGACGCCGTATCATGGACTGGATACTTCTTTGCAACTACGTTGCCTCGGCGATCTTCGCAAATCGTCAACGGCATCGACGGATGCATCGACAACATTAAATCGTATAAAGGCGATTCCCCGGGAACGTAGGCTTCGTGGGCACGGTGGCTCTACAAGGATGACGGCCACAAACCCGTTCCTGTTTTTTATGCAGGTAAGAAGGGGTCACACATCTTTGAATAGAAGTGACGACGTTTGCTTAGTCCTGCTGCCGTGCCCAAGGAGCCGACTTGTTGTTTTGTGCACTGTTTTCAAACTGTTGAAGAAGCTTCTTATACTCTGCGGAGACGTTGAGAGCAACCACGGCCCCATTACCCTGGAGGACGTAATGATTAAGCTGAGCGCAATGGGTAGCGAGCTCAGTAAAATTAAAACAAACCAAGAAACCACGTCAATAAGGTTAGACCCTATTGAAGCCAACCTCAAAGAGCTAGGAATGATTAAAAGAAAAACTTAATACTTGCGTTGCGAATGTACGAGCTCTGGAAACCAGTCTAAACGACCTCAAAACCAAGTATGACGACATAGATAACCGTAGTCGTACGAACAAGTTAATGATTTTTAGAATTAAAGAATCTGGACGTAATGGCACACCTCTAGCATTCCTGGACACGGTCTCCTTGTGCCCTCAATTGGCTATTCTCGGCAAAACGCAGTAAAATGATACGTTCAGCCAAACTACTGCAGCAATCCTTAAGTTCCCCGGGATATCTACAGAGGGCACTAACACACTCTTATTTAATACCTAGTTGAACCACAGGATTGTGTACTTTTTATTCCTGGGCCCGACATAATATTGTTGCATTGGGTCCTAGGGTCCACTTTGACAAAATTTTAAATTTATTCTCACTGAAATAAAGAACCGTAAAGTTCCCGAGGAATATAATAGCTGCCGACTCGTATCACACACCGCAGTTAAAATTTCGGTATTTTATTTAATACTTTTTATTCCTCGAGACTTTCAAATTCGGCCTGCTTTTTGCCCCTGTAAAGTTAGCACTCCGCCGTGCACCAAGAAGCTTGCGGCCAAGCTACCTTTGCGTAGGCTTATCGAAAAAAAGATTTGTACGATGCGTTTGTGACAGCATATTGACTAAGAATTTGGCGGTTATAATATGACTATATAATAATTAGATGTTTACAATCAAAATCTGTGCCCTGGATTTCAAATATAAGCAATTCTTATGTAGAGTGAGAAACACTTGCATTGTATATATTTTGCTTTGAATTTGCTTGTGTACGTAGTTTTAGCTCGGTTACAGACACGAACTGAACAAAATTCTTTCAGGCGTGTATAACTAGAAATAACTATAAATATAACTAGAACGGCGCGCCGCTGGCCGTTCGATTGTGTGTCTTTTTATCTATCTTATTTTCTTTATACATATATACGCGTATAAATGAAGAACACAACGACGACGACGTTGAGAGGATGACACACCGGGCGACGGCGGTGCCTCAATCTGAGTCCTGGTTCCTCGGAAGCGGCAGCTTCCACTTTGACTGGGCTACCTTCTTGGAGCCTGATGCTTCGATTCCAGTGGACCCCAGTGAGCAACAGCGCCATCATGTTCATGGGGCGCCTTCATGCACCGATCGAACGGCGTGCCAGATCCACATGGCTCGCTGCTGACCCGCCCAACCCACCTCCACGAAATCTGGACTTCTGCGAATCGGACTGCTATCTTCCCCAATACCAACAATTCATGTCGTCGTCATCATGCATGTATATACTCATCACATTATCATGTTCACTAGACACGGCACCGCGGGTCTCCATGGTACGGGCTGCTGCCTTTCCGCGGTGCCGCGGTTCTCCAGAGCCAAATAAATAAAGACTAAAAAATAAGGACTAAAGACAAAATGCTTTGCTGACCAACAGCCGGTAGCGCCTCAAAATAAAGAACAATAGTGTTTCCTCGTTTAGAGGATACAAATTCCAAAACTACACCATAATAGTGGCGCACATCACTGAAATAACATACGCAATACAGAAAATAACAGATTGTCTCTTGAACGCAAAACGGCAAAATATACATAATTCGGGAAATTTTTTGTTTCTAAAAGCCAAATTCATAAACTTAAACTAAACTAATGTTTGCTGAAACTCGGAGTGTATCGTGTGCATCGTTTTGAAAAAGTATCAAACGAAAACACCACGCAACACATTTGACGTTGTTTCACACCTCGAGACACTGGCTTGCACTAGAGCCACTCTAGCTTGCACTGGCGCACCGACCGCCGGCGTAGCACAGCGCGTAGTCGTGAAATGTCTGCGACTGATGATGATGATAGCTTATTTGCCAAAAAAAAGAAGACTCTGCTTGGACCTCCCCTTCGTCAGGGCTGGATTCGGCGGTGTAGGCGTTCTGTCTAATGCACATGAGCAGAGTGGAATCTATTCCCCCTAGTAAAGTTTTTGGCTAGACGCAAACGGTGAATAGGGTGGGAAGCCGGAGAGATGCACAGGAGAGAAGGTTGAGATAGCGGTCGCGCGCTTCGAATTCTCCATGTATCTTGCTCCAGGGTGCCTACATGTCTGTCTGTCTGAGGGTGAAGACATTCATTGTTGCCCTGAATGTGCCAGCGCGTGACGCTCTCGCGCACTCGGTGCGTGACTTGGGTGGTAAAATGGCGTCTATGCATTAGCCAAGGCTATGCGCTCGAGCTGAGTGACATCAGATTGCGCGCGCTTCAAAATGCATAAAAATACTATTGGGCGAAAAAATGGCTGAGATGTCACCACTCAAGCAAAAGCGCGCGTGTGTATGAAGGCACTCTATCTTCCTCAAGGTTGATACGCCACGTGTCGTGAGAATCTGGAACTAAAACAGCGTGTCTCAGAAAGCTGGCCATGAGCAGCACTCTTGAAGCAAGGGTAACAAAAGAAATAATAGAAGGTCGCTTGCAGCTACAACCTGTACCTATCGAAAAAATTCACCGCATCGGTAAATTCTTGCCTGAAAAGCCCCGCCCCGTCATTTTGAAACTTTTTGAATTTCAAGATAAAATGAAAATCCTACGAAACTGTCAGAAGCTTAAAGGATCCAAATTCTCGATAAACGAATACTTTTCAAAAAACGTACAAGAAGTAAAAAGAAAAAAAAATCTGCTGGAGCGAACAAAACTAAACAAAACGTCCGGAGATAAGGTCAGTCTACGCTTCGACAAAGTGAAAATAAATGACCAACTGTACGCATGGGATGAAGCAAGAACGACATCACTCCCCTGCCGAGAAGCGGTACCCACGAGTGACTGCATCCGAGGGCTGATGCTAAAAGTCTGCAATAAAAATACTAAACGTTAGCGCAAAATGCCTGTTGAACAAATTGGAAAAGCTCGAGGCCATATCCATGACTCACGATCCAGACGTTATGAGAGTGACGGAAACCTGGCTTTCGTGGCATATTCAAGATGACGAGCTTGATATACTAAACTTATTCGTAATAAAAAAAAGATCGACAGTCACGCGGCGGAGGGGTAGCTATCTTGTACAAAACGTGTTTTAAAGCCACGCCGATGCCGGACGTGACAGGCATTGAGTCATTATGGTGTAAACTTTGGTTTAATGATTTTACCCTGTACGTTGGTGCTGCTTACAGGCCTCCCAACGAATCTGCAATTTTTTTTTTTTTTTTTTTTTTACATTCTGTATACGTCACCCAAATGATAAAATAATACTGGCAGTGGTGGGAGATTTCAATCTGCCTGAAATTGCTTGGCCCGAACCTCAAGACCCCTTAGCATGTTCTCGTCTTAAGCGCCATCATGACGTCAAATTCCCAGTACCAACTAGCCCAACAATCTGCATTGATGCGATATTTGCTTTAGTTATCAGTTGACCCAGATTGTGTCAGACTTTTCACGTACACAGGCTTCCTCGCAGAGCGTCCTGGACCTGATATTCGTGAGCGACTATTTTCTAAAAGAACTAGACGTGAACATCGTTGACGGCATATCGGACCATGACATTGTGGTAGCCTCGCTTAGACCAGATACGGTGCCAAATTACCAGCAAGGTTATTCAAGGTTTAGACTTAAATCGTGATAATGATGCGGCCATCCTGGATTGTTTCGATTTTCACTTTGACCCTTTTTATGAACTTTTCCTACGATCAGATAGTTCCACAAATGACCTTTGCAATTCCTTCAAGTCAGTAATTTCCCATATTATGAATACCCATATTCCAACTAAAATCAAAATAACCGCTAAGCGAAATCCTTGGATAACGCGTCAAATTGTTCATACCAAGCGAAAAATTAACAGACTCCAAAAACAAATAACAATTAGAAAAAGTGCATCGAAGAAATAACAAATTATGAACTTAACTAAAGAACGTGGGAGCAAAATAAAGTGTGCTAAAAAGAAGTTTTACAAATAAACTCTTTATTCCTTCATCAGAACAGCACCAGATAAATTTTGGAGGTACATATTCCGCGCGCATAAGGAAAAAACGATTCAGCAATCGTCAGCAGCCCGAACAAGGCTAACAACTTCAATGACTATTTCCTTTCAGTCTTTACACGCAACAACGGCATTGTGCCACTCTACATGAATAGGCAACTGCAAAATACCGATGGCAACATAACAATATCTGAGGCCGGCATACTCTCTCTTTTTCTTAATCTTGACCCTAAAAAAGTGCTGGGCCAGATAATATTACGAACGCATTTCTGATAAGGTACGCAGAATGAATATCAAAATACTTATCACTAATATATAGGAAATCGCTGCAAGAATCAAAAATTCCACCCGGCTGAAAGCAATTGAGCTAAAGTTATTCCAATTCATAAATTGGGCAGCAGAGAGAGCATTTCAATCTATAGGCCGATTTCACTTACATCAACGTGTTGCAAATTATTGGAACATGTTACCCTAAGCATATAACTGCTTTCGTCGAAGAAAACAACGTTTTAGGTGTATGCCAGCACGGTTTTTGATCCGGATTGTCAACCGTTACTCAGATAATTTAAAGCGTGCACGGCTTTGCCTCGGTTATAAATCGAAAAAGCCAAGTGGATGTCATCTTTTTAGACCTGTCAAAAGCGTTTGACAGAGTCTGCCACTACATACTACTTTTCAAGTTAACGAAAATCTTAGGCGACGGACAAGTTGTAAATTGGATTAAGGACTACCTCTCTGGATGATTTCAATTCATAAAATATACGGAAATAGCTCAGCTAATAAGGCCGTGTGTTCAGGAGTACCTCAGGGTTCAGTACTTTCCCCTCTTTTCTTCGTGTTCTATATTAATGGTATAACTGATAACATCGACATCAACATTAAACTCTTTGCTGACGATTGTATAATATATTCTTCGGACCACTTAAAATTACAAAGCGCCTTGGACAAGATCTCAGACTGGTGCGAAGAATGGCAGATGCTTATTAACACAGACAAAACAGTAGTCATGTCCATAAAAAGGAAGAAAAACATACTGAATAATTCTTATAAGATTAACGGAAACATAATGCAAAACGTGCACGAGTTCAATAACCTGGGTGTCCTGTTCACAAGTGATCTGGACTGGGGCATGCACATAGACGCAGTGACCAAAAAAGCGCGAACGAAATTGTGGTGCATAAGAGGGCGGCAAAAATACGCTTCCCGCGATACCAAACTGTTGGCCTACACGACCCTTATTCGGCCTGTGCTTGAAAATGCCAGCCCTGTTTGGTTCCCCTTCACAAAACCTAACATAAAAATTGGACAAAGTGCAGAGGCTCGCTGTAAGGTTCATTACTAATAAGTTTGGCCCGCATGATTCACCATCTGAGCTGTGTAGAGTGCTCGGCGTGCAGCCATTAGAAAAAGGAGCTAAGCTCAGAAGATTAAAACTAATTTACCAAATAGCCAATAAATTGGCTAATATAAAAAAGGCCAAGTACCTTATTCCGCACGATGGAAAATAAACCCGTTCAAACCATGGTAAATTATTCGGGAAGTTCCAACCTAAAAATAATTGCTTTAAATTTTTATTTTTTCCGCTAGCAGTGCAGGAATGGAACAGTTGCCCCGAACTCGTTGTCCGCGCTAGCTCGCTAACACAGTTCATGAATGTTGTCGAAGCGCTCATGATGTGAAAATACCATGTCTCATTCACTCCGTTTGTTTCATATATTTTTACCTTCTGTATAACTGTTTTGTCTGCACCATGGTTATGCATCTGTGTTTCCTACCACCCTACAAAAATCCTTTAATGAGGATTAGTAGTATTCATAAATAAATAAAAATGACAGGTATAAATTATGGGTAACATGAACCCATAAATTTCATATGAGGGAGCAGGGGAGCTGAAGCTTCTGATCTTCCCAGCGACTAGGGCAAGGTGTTCAGTGGCTTTAAAAATATCGATGCTTGTCCAAACAACAATTGTCTACAAGTTTGTCGTGGGACAGTTAGTATTCTTTATCGAAAAAACGCTAATGCCAAATTCAGCTAAAAAAAAAAAAAAAACACCATTTGATGCAGGCGAATTTTGGGTTCGTTTTTGTTTGGATGAAAGTTTTTATTTTAAATTTTGAAAACTTGGAAACACAGCGAAATTAAACCCTGAATTTCGTAGAATTGTAAATCTAGCAAAACTGTACTCCGATAAACTTGGAAAAACGAAGTAAAGTTTGTTGGAGCTGATGGTGTTGCTCAAGCCCGCGGTGTTGTGCGGATCAATGGTCGATCAGGTTTTCTTCGGTGCTGAGTCGGAGGTGGGCGTGGGAGGATTCGTGACACTACAGTGCAAACTGTTTATCTACTCTATGATACACGAAAGCGTTTGATACAAAGAGTCTGCACACATCATGCGCAAAGTAGAGGAATTCGAGTGACCCGTTACGCGGTGAAGATGGAATCCAAAATTCGGGGCCTCTCACATTCGCTCGGTTTTTTGAGGGCTCTGACCTCCTTACCTTCGGAGAGAGGTCAGCTAATTACTTTAAAATTCTTCGGAACCACGCGATGCCCGCCGTCCAATAATAGCCTGGGGGTCCAGATGGTCGTTCGTTAAGTTTCCAACGGACAGCTCCGATTCTAAAACAGTGGTATCGATCACCGCCAGTGCGGCGCCGGACCGAAGCTCTTAGGTTGTAACCCGAGGGGCCTTCCTGGAATGCGCGAGGCAGCAACCGCCCGCAACAATAGAGCAAAACATACACACGCAAAAGCAGACCCCGACGGGTGGTGGGTACAAAGGTGCCTACAAAAGAGATGTGCCTCGGCGGAGGACCCCCACGGTCTCTCGCCAAGTGAAAAAAAAAAAAAAACGCAAAATAGACAAAATGGTCGGGGGGATCGCACGCACCGCAATAGAGTGCGGCCGCCCTCTGACTGCACGGGGAACTCGCCGTTTTCCCCAGACTTTTTACAAACAACCTTCTCTTCGTCTTTTGTCCTCGTCCCAGTCGCGCTGTTTTTTTACTAAAATGATGGTTCTCAATAATTTGTATGCTGCAACTCATGACAATAAACTCGATTGATTGATTGATTGATTGATTGATTGAACATGAACTATTTTTTCTTGTTGAACCTCCAACATGAACCTCCGAATTTCACACACACACAAGAAAAAAAAGTAGACACCGAAAATTTTAACTTTATTTATAACGTTACTTGGCCAGTACAGCATCAAGTGTTCGCAAACGACTGTGATGCATGTGGGCCTTGGCCCACGGTTGCTTGATGCAGACTTTGTTGAATTTGTGACTCAAGACGTAGTACCTATGAACAACAAGATACCGTTCCTGAGTAGGTCTGTAAGTGTAAAACACTCCTCATAATATTTTACTGTGTTCAGTGAAATGTGCTAATCATAAGACTTCGTTTAGCCTGAACTTGTTTGTAGCACCTAATGCTGTATTAAAGAAAAAAAAAAAAAAAAAAAAACTCCAGCTGGTGTGGAGGGAAAGCATCGGGCTGCAAATCGAAAGGGCTTGGGTCTATGAGGGAGGCGTATGTATCTACAATTATAACTTATTAATATTATTGTTATCATTGTTATTGTCGCTCATATGATATATTTATGAAACATTAAGAAGTTCTAAAATTAAGATATTGCTTATATTTATATATTAATGTAAACAACCGTCAGCGTTGTTCATTGATTTTTGTAAAGTATTCTGTCATATACATATAATCGCTTGTGTACGCTATTTTTATTTATTTATTTTTGTTCGTTCACCACTGCTCTGTGTCTGTAAAAGGGGGGGGGGGTGGGCTGAAGACCAGTAAAGTTGCTTGGACAACTCTACCCCCCCCCCTTTGCTTGTACATGATGAATAAAGATATTATTAAATACACTTATTGACTAGTGATAACTATTTCATTAATTAATGTTACCAAGGTAACTGTGATTCGGTTTTTCGCGACGGTCTTTTGGTGACGTTCCGCTTTTATCATGAAAAAGAGCCACATAACCTAATCAGCTATAAAACTAAGCACCTGAGCTCGGTGTGTACATAATAGCTGAGGCTCACACTGCGTTCTCTATGAGCTGGTAAATCACAATGATATACGTGGAGACCATGCTGAGAATGGCCAACACCATACCCCGGGTCACTTGGAAGCACTTGCAGCCCGTGGCGGCCACCTTGGCCGAGTTTATAGAGACTATCAGCACGTGCGCGCTGTGGTTCACCTCCTCGTTGTTAATGTCCACCTTGGTGCTTATCTTGAGGGCGTGCACGAAGCTTGAGCGGAACACCCGAGCGGGATCGGCCAGAGCGAAAGTGACGCCCACGAAGACTATGAGCATGGTGATCAAGTCGGTGAGCATGTAGCCGTAGTCGTAAGGACTGGCCTTTCGTATGCCCAGCAGAATCCCGGGCGTGGAGAGAATCAGGGTGCTCACGATGTTCAGGTACCAGCAGAACACCACGGGGTGCCCGACACGGTCAAATCGAACCAGGATGTCACTCAAGCGCGTCGTCAGCCGCCGCAGGCTCTTCACTTGACCACCGCTGACGGAGCTCTGCTGGGACACCTTACGGACGATTTCCGCGAAGTTCTCGCACAAGTAGCCCAGGTACAAGGAAACGCAGGCGTGGAAGCTGATGAACCAGTAGATCACGCTCATTATGGTGCCGTAGGCCGTGGCGTCGAGAGTGCTCAACACGTAGCCCAGCTGCTTAGGTATGGTGCCGTTGGACACGTCTCCTTTGTAGAGGTAGTAGTTGAAGTACTTCTGCACGTCCTTGTAACCACAGTAGCTCGACGCGTTCACGATGGCTAGGTAGCTGACCACATCGAAGCACACTGCCAGGACTGTGGCGCGACGTATCCTTCTCTCGATGCCACGAGGTGGATCCTCGAAGATGTGGAATCCGTCCACGGCAATTCTCAGCAGAACCCTCTGGAACACGAGGAAATGAATAAGACACAGAGCGGAGAAGATGTTGCGAAGCACGTAGCCGCAGTTGGCGAAAAAGCCGAAGAAGCCTCCGTCATGGGTGACGTTATAGATGGTGGCAGCGCTAAAGTGAATTAGGTAGCCGAAAACAATGAAGAGGAGAACGCCAGCTCGGCGCATACTCTTCGCGATGCTCCTGGCGTCAATCTCGTGGCCGATGTGTCCTTCCAGATCTCGAGGTAAAACTCCCAATAATTTCATCATGACAAGCATGGCCCGAAACATATGAAGAACGTCGTTCCTGCCTATTTCTGAAGAACCACTTTTTATCAGATTGTATTGCGCCCAGTTCATTCTTCGGGAATAACTAGTTGCAGAACGAATTTTTATGTTATCTGCTTGGAGTGGGGCGTAGTCTTTGGATGTCCTGCTGCGATTTCTATGCCCTTAATATTGTATTCTGACGCTGGTCACGTCGCGTGATACTGCCAATTTAACGAAAGGAGCGAGCCAATGGACCTGTCAGTCAATATCAATTTCCCTAACGATGTACTCTGACGCACAATTTGATCATTCTTTCCTGTTCCGGTGCGGTGCAGAACTCTGGACACTCATCCGGTCAACAAATGATTTGAATATCATTTTTTTTTCCCACTCCCGTAAAGAAATTTATATCTAAAGGTGAAACGTGAAACAATTCACTGAGAAGTCACATATACATTTTAAACCAATCCGACAAAATACGAAAAACAAATCGCCGATAAATTTTTTGTCATTTTGTCAATTGTCAAATTTCATGGTTACAATATAAAATAATACGGCAAGTTTGGCCGTATCCCAGGGTAAGTGGTCCCGAGGAGAGACTAATTCATTTTTTTCAAATCTCGGACTAATGACAACAGTGGGTTTACCGTTTGGACAAGGTTCGTTCAGGACAACGGGTAATTACAATTATGTGTCATGGCAAAATTCACCGTCTTTGTTTTTGTTTGGACAACACCATTTGTGCTTGTTAGAGTAGTAGGGGTCCTGTTTGTATAACAGGGAAAAAGTTGAGCTCGTAAATTTCATAAAAGGGGTTACGGGTAGCTGGAGATTCTATTCTTTCCAGCGACTACGCCGGGGTGTTCGGTGGTTTTAAAGCATGGGTTATTCGATCAACACTTGTTTACAAGTTTTGTCGTGGGGCAGTTAGTGTGCTTAATGTCAAAGGCGCTAATGGCAAATTTAGCTAAAACATGATTTGATACAGGCAAATTTAGGGTTCGTTTGTGTCTAGATATAAGTTACTTTAATTTTTAATTAAAAAAAAATGGGAACGGAGCAAAAATAATCTTTGACTTTGGCAGAAGTGAAACTATTCCACAAAAATAAATCCCGAAAAACTTTTTTTATTACGTTAGTTGGCCAATCCAGTATCAGGTGTTCGCGAATGGCGGGGAGACATGTGGGCCATAACCCACGGTTGGTTGATGCAGACTATGTTGAATTTATGACTTAATTGCTCAACGTAGAAGTTCGGGCTAGTTGGTCTGCGGACATAATTAAAATCAAAACAGCACAAGGACGAGGACCAAGTAAAAGGTAACCGACAGGACACAGCGCTGTTTCCTGTCGGTTATCGTTCACTTTATCCACGTTTTTGCGCTGTTTCGTTTTTATTTATGTGTGTGACATAAATACGTAGTACCTATATGCACAACAAGATACCCTTGCTTAGTTGGTCTATAAGCGTAAAAAAACTCTTCAAAATACTTTAGTGTGTTCAGTGGCACGTGCTAACCAAAAGGATGCGTTTAGCCTGAACTGGTCTGTGGCGCCTAATGCTGTAATAAAGAAGAAAAACACACCAGCTGGTCCAGAAGAAAACTATTGGGCTGCAAATCGAGAGGGCTTAAGTTTGTGAGGGAGGCGTATATGTCTATCTACCACTATAATTTATTATTAATATTAATATTGCCGCGTGCACGACTGGTATGGAACGGTTCTCCGTACATCTCACAGATTCGTGTTTACTATTACACCAAGTGTGAACGATAACGAGACCAGAATGACCTTGCCAAGTCAGTCTCGCCCTAGGTCCCTCCCGCACATTCTATCTCTAATGCTCTCGATACTAAGTGTAGTAGATGAGGAGCCGAGCGCGGCTTTGCCGACTCATTCTGACTCTCCCGACTACGATGTATACTCTTTTGCCAGCGCTCGACTCTGCGTTTCCGCCGACTCCGACACCTGCGACGCTCTGTTCTTATCTTCCTTTACCTCTTTTGGTTGTTCGTTTACTTTGGGCACAAGCTCGCCCCATTAAACGTTAATTTCAGTTCATTATTCATCATCTCCTCGCCTTCATCCGTGACATTTCTGGTGGAGGTGCGGTGTGCCTCATTAGCCCAAGAAGAACTTGGCGATGACGCCGCCGGCTTCGACCGCCCCCTCCGTCGTCATTATGCCCATCACGCTTCGGATACCTTCCTTGTCTGCTGGTAGCAGTGCAAGGAAATTCTCAGGTACTCTACAGCGCGTTTTAGGGGAAGTTTGGCGGCCGAACATTTAGACTGAGCTAGCATATCGACACCATCTGAAGTGCATCGTTCGGACTCGTCTTCAGTAGCCCAGCTGGACACTTGTCTCACCGTGGCTAGTAACTCCGGTGTTGACTTTCGTGGCTACACTGCAAACTTTGGTCCTTTACTCAGGACACGGTGAGTCTCTTCTGGAAGCGAGACCTGAACCACGATGTGGACAGGTCCTGCTGCGACGCTTGGCTTCTTCGGAGCAAGCTCCCGAATTCTTTGAAGAAATTGCTGCCACAGGAATTCGGTCGTCTGGTGATCCGAGACAGTTCCTTCCAGTGTAGCCTCGTAGTTGAAGCTTTGTTGGAACTTTGGAGCAAAAACCACAGTTGGTCCTTGCGAATCCGGATTTGTCACTCACACTTTGAACGTAGGAATATGTGTACCCTAGAGCTGTGACCCACCGACGGAATGCAGCCACCAAACAATGCCAACACTTCGGGCGGCAGAAATTTTCGGCGTATCTAGAACACATAGCATAGATTTGCTGTAATGCCTAGAGATACCTTCCTGTCGAACGTTTCTGAGGCTATTCTTTCTGTCTTTCGAAAGTGTGACAACGTATCATTGGTCAAGGTTAGAATTGATGTTAAAGGGCTATGTAAGAGCTTGAATCTGGAACAGCTATTTGAGTGCCCGTTACGGCTGATAGTGTTTAAAAGTGAAACATAGCAGAAGTCTCCCTCGCAATTTTTACAAAAACAAAAACCTGAACTTACTGAACATAGACAGTCCGTTCTAGGTCAGAAACTCGGAAGATGTCATAAAAATTTTAAGTAAGGATCCAAATAGGGGCCTTTTATCATTTTCTGTCAACGTAAAATATTTGTACTATACTATTTCACATAACGAACTAATACGCAACGTTAACGATTGTATCGAAAAGAGGGGGACGGTAGCTTTTCAAGACGAAAGTGGTATTCTCATGGGATGCTTTTCAGAATTCCTCCATGTCTATCCTGGTTCGACTTTTGCGAAATGGGCCAACGATATTTTTATCCAGATACAAGGGGTATGCATTGCTTCCTGCATCGCCCCGATCACGAGTGACATTTCTGTAGCCAATGTTGACAGGCTGATTGCGGATTGTCTACAGGGCACCGAAGTAGCAAACGTTTTTAGATTTGTAGATGATTATTTAGTTTTCGTAGACTGCGAGCAACTATACAATTTGGATCCGAATTCATTCGCACTTTGGGCATTTTTAGAGATTGTCTTGCACCCTTGCAACTGACGCGCGAATTGACGGTCGACAATTTCATCAGATTTCTAGACCTTGGCCTGTATTTATCAGTTGAGCATGTATGCTGGGCCTTTGAGCCCCGAAGTAACATGCAAATTCCCTCGTCCGGCTCAGCACATTCAAAGATTATGAAGAGAGGAAATCTGAAATCATGCTTCAATTCCGGCCTTCCTAAATCGTGTCACCACCGTATGTCGAATAGCTTCTTAAAACAAGTAGACAATAATCTGCCGGACGGGCTCAGGCTTATATTTAAAAAAATTTGTCAGGCTCAGGCCCTGCTCAAGCTTCTGTCTAAAAATTCTGCCGGGCCCGGGCAGGGCCCGGCCAGTGTCTATTCCGGGCCGGGTCGGGCCGGGCCTAGAAGTTAAATGTTCTGTCGTGCTCGGGCCGGGCCCGGGCCGTGCCTCTACCGGGCCGGGTCGGGCCGAGCCTAAAAATTCTGGCCCGTGCAGTGCTCTAGCTTGTGTGACCGGGAGGGAGGCGGAGAAGGCGAGGTGGGAGGGGGAGGGGTGGATGTAAGGCTAACTAGGGAGCCGCGAGCCGCACTTTAACACGCAAGGAGCCGCAGCTTGGCCACCCCTCTCATAGACCTTTCAAATAATCGTCTTCTGCTGAGAGCTGCCATCTTTGTCCGCTGGGCTGTGGGACACGTTCTGAGCGTGCGCCCTATTCCCCGAAATAGGAGACATCGCGCACGCGTCCACGGCCCAGTGACTCAGCTTTTTTTGCCTGGGTGAAAAGCGTTGAAAAGATCTATAGCCGCTGGCCGATCTAAAATCACAAACTGCCGCAGCATCGAATATCATGGCCCAACGGAGAGAGAAATCTCGCGCCAGAACATTATAGAATAGCCGGGGAGACAGGTAGGTGCTGCCATCTTTTAGGGCCTGTGGTAAATTGTCTCCGTCCCCCGCCCTTGCCTTCTCACGCGTTTGCGCGAGGTAGAGAATTGGGACCGTACCTTCAAAAACAAACTTTCCATTATCGTGACGTACGAATAAAAATGGGGTAAAAACAAAAACATTCCTTCGCTCAAACGTTTCTTCTTTTTTTTTTCATTCACATAAATACTCGCAAAAACTTAATTACCAAGAAATACAAAATATAAGCTTTGTTGCATTGTTCATGCGTCGAGTGATTCTGCAGTATACTCTTTCAACCTTGACGACGCAGTCGAGTAACTGCTGTAAACTATGACGAGGGATTAGTCCCGTATATTATGTTCCCCTGGCCGCATAACTCGCCTGCGCAGTCCGCATAAGTTTCACAGTCTTTTTTAAAACAAATTTCTAAAGCAACACACACACACACACACACACATACACACACACACACACAAACACACGCACGCACGCACGCTTACACACACACACGCACACGCGCGCACACACACACACACACGCGCACGCACGCACACACACACACACACACACACACACACACACACACACACACACACAGACACACACACACATTAGGGAGTTTTAGTAGACCGTGTTTCCCCCTCCGCTAAGCTCCTCCGCAACATGGAACTCTACAGCCAAGGCCATCGGCACGCAGGCGCAGTGGCAGTTTCTTCGTTGCGGAGGGCTTAGCGGAGGGGGAATCACGGTCTACTAAAACTCCCTAATGTGTATGCACTTACTGAGACTCACTACTACGGGTTCGTCATTTGACCGTGTCGGCAACTCTGGGACAATGCCATCGACAAGTGACCATCGCCAACTGCGAGGTTCAAATTAGCTTCATGTGAAAATTCCTTATATCGCGCCTATATCGCGTCCGCCACCTAGAACCGTGTCTAGAGAAACCAGCGATGGTTTGATTTAATTATAGTCAGGGGACTGCCGGCGCACAGTGAAGTCGGCGGCGATAAGGCTCTGGAGTGGAGCTCGTGCCGTGGACGCAGCATTGAGACACCCACTTTCATGCTGCCGCCCATTTCCCGAGCGAGAACGAATCTTCTGTTCCAATTAGTCTAATTGCGAGTCTAGCAGCTTTTACTTCTTGTTTTAGTGATTTTATAGATGAAAACGCAGACAAGATGGCGTGAGACTATACTTCTGTTCAGTTTCAAAAAGAGCAGACAAATACATATAAAACTTCCGTACAAAAATATTGTTTGTCCGGACTGGCACAGGAATGATGTTCTCAAGTTCTTGTACTCGCATCGACCAACTCCATATTTTGTTTAAACTTCACAGTTTAGGGGTGCAAAATAAAAGCAATGGAGGATTACTGTTAACAATTGGCACAAATATAATCGTCGAATTAACTTCCCCAAATGGAAAAAGGGAGTTCCTTATGAACAGTGGCGTCACAAAGGGGGGGGCGGTCCGCCCCGGGTGCAGCGCTCAGGGGGGTGTCGCGGCGGGCCACGAGAGCGGGGGGGGGGAGTCGCGGCGGGCCACGCGAGAGCGGAGGGGAAGGGGGGGGGGGGGGGGGGGGGGGGTCGCGGCGGGCTACCGCTTCGGGTGCCGCTGACCTTTGTGACGCCACTGCTTATGAATGAAACGTATTCTCTAGAGGAGCAAGAAAAAAATAAAAAGGGGAGGGGGGTTGCTTTAAAAACATGCTAGTGTATACGTTAATCTTCCCCGCATCTTGTGCACATACCAGAAAGCCTGGCCCCGAAAACTACGTTGTTTACAAAAGCACTCCTGCCATAAAGCGCGTTTTTATGGTGTCAGATGCTCGCGGCATTCCTCACGACGCTGCATCAGACAAGAATACTTTGTCTCTCGAATACATAACTTGCACTGAGCGCGAACCTTCTGCAGTGTGCATTTGGCACAACCGGATTTTATTTTTCAGAAAGAACAAATCGCAATGACCACCAGCAGATAGTGCGATGCAATCACTTGGAACCCACATTAAACATATTTGTGTCCCGGTGAAATTAGATGTTTGCTACACTAGCAAAAGTAGATGTCCAAATTGTAAAACTGTGCAGTATATATAGCAGTGTCGCAATTATATACGGCAGCCTAATAAAAAGGTTAGAACACGTGACTGATACAAGCACAGAGGTGTAAAATGAGGGTCCAAAACAAGGGCACGTAAAACCGAGTATAACACTAACCTCCCGAGGCAGTGTTCTGCGAAGTTTCGAGCTCGTGCAAGCCGATGCCCGATTGTGATTTACGTTAGGATTATAATAATATTCGCCTGTCCTTCGCGCTATTTATGTGTGATTGGGAACATCATCTACTGCTCGTCCTCTGCGCAAGGTCACCCACCCCTCAGCGAATCCGGTGAGCAATCCAGCGAGGCCCCCAGCCACGTTCGGTACTGCTAAACATTGCACGCTCCAGGTCGCGCCAAAATCGCTGGCGGCCAGAGGCCTTTTCATTTCTCGTCTGGCTCCCAGCACCAAGGCGTCCGACGTGCAGGAACTGCTGGCGGGGCTCGTGGGGGACAGAACGGTGACTTGTACGAGACTGAAGACAAGGCATCACTCGTACAATTCATTCCATGTTGCCCTAGACGAAGGACTGCTTGATATTGTTAACAAACCCGAGGTGTGGCCTTCCGGCTGCGTCTTCCGTCCCTTTTACGGTAGCCTGTCGCCCTCGCGGTTTTTCGAAGAGTCTGACGTCACCCTAACCACTACCAATGATGTCGCGGAAAACTAACCTTTATTACCAAAACACGAGGGGCCTCAGAACGAAAAGTGAGGCGTTCTTTGCTAATGTTTTCGAATCCGAATATGATGTAATCTGCTTGACTGAAACCTGGTTAAATGCCTCCTGCACCAATCAGTCATACTTCTCAAATCAGTATTCCGTTTTCAGGAAGGACCGGAGTTACACAGAGAAGATTAAAAATGGAGGCGGTGTCCTCATAGCGTGTAAATCTTCATTTCGGGCGGTCAGAAGGGGAGACCTTGAAACGTATGAAGAGTGTGTCTGGGTTGAGGTTCCAGCGTCTGATGGCTCGAATTGCCTTCTTGGCTGTTACTACTTCCCGCCTAATTCTGATACTCGCGTTTTTGTAGAACATTTCACAGATCTTGACAGCAAGGTTGACTTTTCTAACTACAAGGTACATATTTATGGCGACTTCAATCTTCCGAAGGTCGATTGGTCAGCTGACTTAATCCAGAGTGACTGTACTGGCATTCATGATAAGGCACAACGCCTATTTGAGTTTATCAATTTCAATCAACTCTTTCAGCATAATACGATAAAAAATGTGTCCGGAAACATTTTAGATTTGATAATAACAAATGCTCCTGTGTTCGATATCGATCAGGCATGCGACACGCTTGTGCCAGTCGACAAGTTTCACCCACCGTTTTCCCTACATTTTTTCCTGTCATTCCAAGTGCACAACACACAACCAGTGGCGAAGTTCAGATATGCTTATGGTGATTACGAGGGGTTATACGGTCGTCTGCTCAGCCATGACTGGTCTGGCTTCTTCAGCATTACGAACGTCGACTCTTGCGCCGACATGCTGACCGCGATTGTCCAGGATGCTATGAATGAATTTATACCCAAAAGTTGCCCAAAAAGGTCAAAATTCCCTAATTGGTTTTCTGCAGATTTGAAATATTACATAAGCAAGAAGCGACGTTACCATAATCTCTATAAGAAACTAAATTGCGAGTATTGGTACTACAGATTCTCAATCTGTAGAGCTATAGTTAAAAAACGTCTTGCTCGAGACGAAAAGCTTTACCGGGATCATCTGGAACATGACTTCAAAGGACAACCGCATCGTTTTTGGCGTTACGTGCGAACAAGCAAAGACAATGTCAGCGCATCGGTGCTAAAAGCGGACGGCAAGCTTTGTTGCTCACCGCAAGAAGTATCCGGGATGTTCGCTCGGCATTTCAGTTCCACTTTTCTGCAGTCGGATAGCACGCCTCCGGTTTTTAACATCGAAGAAAGTTTTGATGGTTTGGCTTATGAACGTATAACAGAAGATGAGGTATTACTTTCTGTACGTAGGCTCAAGTCAAAACTTTCCACAGGCTGTGATGGTATTCCAAATTTTATTATCAAGGGATGCGCTGAATACCTTGTTCCCGCTTTAACTCATGTGTACAATTTGTCGCTACGCCGCGCGGAGTTTCCTTCTCGATGGAAAATGTCTGTGGTCGTACAAATATTCAAATCGGGCGACCCCTGCGATGTCAACAACTTTCGCCCACTGTCACTGTTGTGTGGTTTTTCAAAAGTTTTCGAAATGGTTATTTATGAACGTCTTTATTTTTATTTTAAAAGAAAAATATCACCATTACAGCATGGCTTCCTGAAAGGTAGATCGATCGAGACTAATATGAGTGTCTTCCTTGGATATACCGGCCCTTTAGTAGCCAACCGTGGTCAAGTAGACACTATTTATTTTGACATGTCAAAGGCTTTCGACAGGGTTTCGCACAACGTACTTTTGTCAAAATTAAAAAAAATATGGCTTATGCCCTACTTACTGTTCATGGTTTTCCAGCTACCTGGGAAACCGCCAGAATCAAGTCAGTTTCTCAGATTGTTTGTCCGGGCCGTTTTTATCATTATCTGGTGTGCCCCAGGGCTCTAACCTTGGGCCGTTGTTATTTTTAGTGTTCATCAACGACTTGCCGTCGCAGGTGCTGCACTCCAAAGCATTATTATACGCAGATGACTTGAAGCTGTTCAGGAGGGTAGAGAATGTACAGGATTGTCTGTTGTTACAAAACGACGTATGTTGTATTGAGCAGTGGTGCATAACAAATAGACTACAACGTAATCTCAAGAAGACTTCAGTCATGTCAATCAGCAGGAAACACGAGAGCATAGTGTTCAGCTACAACCTTTCCGGAGGGCACATAAAGCGTGTATCTCATGACGCACGAGGACACAGCGCACCCGTATCAAACCCTAGGACAACGTTCACAGTCACACCAAAAGAAAGAAAGGGACACTTACACAGCGCTGACTTCAACTCTTTGTATATTCCCGCCTTTTTCTCTTCTTTCACGTCTAATGCAGAACCTAGGCCTCATCTTTTTCTTTCTTTGCTGAATGTTAACTGTAAAAATTATTAAGCTAGAAATTGAAAATTAAAAATTACTGTAGATCAATGATGCAAAGCTAAGTAATCCAGCTCTTTTTGTGACAGCGCTATAGATGGATTGCTAATACACCTTCCGTTTTGCCTGGCAATGTTCTCCGCTTCTATTATTTCCCTTGTGAGCTGGTCTCGGCTCCTTGCCAACACCACACATTTGTCAAGTTCCGCTGTGCACCCACAGTCCCGAATGTGTATGCCAACATGTCCAGAGTTCTTGTTGATGGTGGCCAAGTCGTGTTCTCTAAGGCGGTCGTTTAAACACCTTCCCGTCTGTCCTATATATGTTCTTCCACAGGACAGGGGGAAGGAGTAGACCACATTTTCAGTACATCGAACGAACTTATATCTGTGATTCGTTGTGCAGGACGTCGGTGTTCTTGAAGGAGTGTTTACCCTCTTGCACAGGCTGTAGAGCTTGTTCGGAGCGGAGAAAATAACGTCCGTGCTTACTTTGTTTGCTATTTTCTTGAGGCCATGAGAAAAATGATGGAGATATGGCACAATCACTGGTCTTTTTGTCCTGTCCCGATGACTTTTCTTAAATCGGTCATCATGCTTAAATTCTCTGAAAAGTCCTTCCGCCACTGATGTTAACAAGGATGGTGGATAGCCTGCGCATTTTAATCGCGACACTTGCCCAACAAAGCTCCTTTGGATGGAATGGAAGCATGACTTCGTAAGAGAGTTCCTAAGGCACAACCGCGCTATGTCTCTCTTTACGAGTTTTGAATGCGCGGAGTTGAATGGCAGAAGTGGCTTCTTTCCCCTTTGCTCGTAAGTCCAGCACGTATGGTACGGTGACGTACAAAGACGAAGATCTAAGAATCTCAAACATCTTTCACTTGGAAGTTCGTGGGTAATCTCCAATGGGTTCATGCACCTTTTGAAACTGTCGAGAATGTCTGGTACCAAGGCTGTCAGATTTTGGTCATCGGTGGCGAGGACAATTAAATAATCATCAACATATCTCAATACTTTTTTAACTTTTGACGCGTCGAGAGTTTGGTTTAAATTCCTGTCAAGGTGTGCAAGATACAGGTCACTGAGGATAGGTGCAATGCACGAACAAATACACACCCCTCTCTTCTGCAGATACGTATGTCCATCCCAGGTGGCGAAGGTAGATTTTAGATAGATGTCAATTAAGTTTAAGAATTTGCTTTGGGATAGGCCTGACGCATTCTGAAAGGCAGTAATGCCATATGTGTCTATGCAGTCCTCAATACAAAGATGTTTGAGATTCTTAGATCTTCGTCTTTGTACGTCACCGTACCATACGTGCTGGACTTACGAGCCAAGGGGAAAGAAGCCACTTCTGCCATTCAACTCCGCGCATTCAAAACTCGTAAAGAGAGGCATAGCGCGGTTGTGCCTTAGGAACTCTCTTACGAAGTCATGCTTCCATTCCATCCAAAGGAGCTTTGTTGGGCAAGTGTCGCGATTAAAATGCGCCGGCTATCCACCATCCTTGTTAACATCAGTGGCGGAAGGACTTTTCAGAGAATTTAAGCATGATGACCGATTTAAGAAGTCATCGGGACAGGACACAAAGACCAGTGATTGTGCCATATCTCCATCATTTTTCTCATGGCCTCAAAAAAATAGCAAACAAAGTAAGCACGGACGTTATTTTCTCCGCTCCGAACAAGCTCTACAGCCTGTGCAAGAGGGTAAACACTCCTTCAAGAACACCGACGTCCTGCACAACGAATCACAGAAATAAGTTCGTTCGATGTACTGAAAATGTGGTCTACTCCTTCCCCCTGTCCTGTGGAAGAACATATATAGGACAGACGGGAAGGTGTTTAAACGACCGCCTTAGAGAACACGACTTGGCCACCATCAACAAGAACTCTGGACATGTTGGCATACACATTCGGGACTGTGGGTGCACAGCGGAACTTGACAAGTGTGTGGTGTTGGCAAGGAGCCGAGACCAGCTCACAAGGGAAATAATAGAAGCGGAGAACATTGCCAGGCAAAACGGAAGGTGTATTAGCAATCCATCTATAGCGCTGTCACAAAAAGAGCTGGATTACTTAGCTTTGCATCATTGATCTACAGTAATTTTTAATTTTCAATTTCTAGCTTAATAATTTTTACAGTTAACCTTCAGCAAAGAAAGAAAAAGATGAGGCCTAGGTTCTGCATTAGACGTGAAAGAAGAGAAAAAGGCGGGAATATACAAAGAGTTGAAGTCAGCGCTGCGTAAGTGTCCCTTTCTTTCTTTTGGTGTGACTGTGAACGTTGTCCTAGGGTTTGATATGGGTGCGCTGTGTCCTCGTGCGTCATGAACTACCAACTCGCCCGAACTTCTGTTTTAGCAAGCGTGTATCTCTTGTACGGGATCTTGGTGTTCAAGTGGACTCCAAGCTGTTTTTTCATCAACATGTGTCACAGATAGTTAATCAAGGCCTGCGATGTCTTGGTGCGGTGTCACGGATAACTGGAAAATTTAGAAGCCCTCATTGTGTTCTCTCTTTATATTGTTCACTTGTCCGGCCGCGTTTAGAGTTCGGATCCGTAATATGGAACTCTGTTTCTCTCGGCTACAGCAATGTAATCGAAGAGGTACAGCGGAAATTTATTCGTAATGTATACGATAGGCACATTGGTCGTCGACGTTTTTACAGCTATAGCTCGGTATTAGCAGACATAGGCCTCCAGTCTCTTCACGACAGGAGGCTTGCACATGATATGAACTTTTTGAGAAAAGTTGTGCATGGCACTCTTGATTGCGACGTGTTGTTGTCATCATTGTGCTTCCGTGTCCCATCTGGGAAGGCGAGTAAATGTATTCACACATTTTATACAGATATTCATTCAAAGTGTCCAATGACTCGGTTACAAGATACATACAATTCAATGTTTTTACAAGATGGCATATTCACTTGACTTTATCTTAGCGTGCCCGTGGCAACCATTTTTATTTTTATTTTTAACTAACTAGGATTTGATGACGCGTCAGATTGATTTCTATTGTGCTCCTCGGCAACCACACTCTCCTATGTAAAACCCTTTTTATTGTTAACGCCACTGTGCGAAACATGACAAAGTGTACTGTCCTGTAGGCCTCACGGCTGTTGACCGGCACTAAATAAACTATCTATTTATCTATCTATCTATCATTGCATGCATCTCTATGTATTTCGTTTTTGCAGTAAGGCGTTGTGTACGGAATTATTTAGAAGGGCACCATTTATTATCTCTATCTTTCCGCACATTTCGTGTATTTTTCATTTCATTTATTTCACCTTAATTGTCCGTTAAAGGCATTACATAAAGGTGGAAGGGGGCGTAATCAGAATTTTAACAATATAAAAGCCAAAACTCAAGCATGATACAATCGGGGAGCTCGAAGAAATTATACAAAAATGAAGTTAATGACAAGAAAGGTCTAGTTTCACTGCAGAGGAGAAATCAGCAGGGTCCAAGATGGTGACAATGAAGGATGGGAGACTGTTCCAGTCACTTATGGCTTGAGGAGTAAATGACCAGTTGAAAGCGTTAGTAGAGCCAGAAATGCGTTTGATGGTGCGGACGTTGTTGAGGCGAGATGATGTTCGGTCGGGAAGTAATAACAAAGTGGTTTTGAGGTAGGGAATGTGGTAGTAGATTTTATGAATAAGGCACAGCTGAAAGACTTTCCTGCGAAGCTGCAAAAAGGACATGGCAAGTTCAGTTTTTAGCGCTGAGACACTGAAAGAAAAATCATAAGTGAATGAAATGAAGCGAGCAGCTCTGTTCTCGACTGCCACTAGTGTATTGATCAGGTATAGTTGATGGGGATTCCAGATGGTTGAGGCATATTCTAATTTTGGTCTGACGTACGTGTCAAAAGCCAGCTTACGCACAAAGGGTGGAGCGTTTTCTAAGTTACGTCTGATTAGTCCAAGAGTTCTAGATGAATCGACAGTGATGGCTTCGATGGGGTTATTCCAGGAAAGGTCAGATGTTAGTCGTACACCAAGGTATTTATACACAGTAGCGGGCTCAATCAGATCGGACTCCAAGAAGTAATTTAATGACAGGGTGTTTTTTTCCTGGTGAAGTGAATTAGTTTGCATTTAGACTTGTTTAATGGCATCATCCACTCTTTGCACCAATTGTTAATTTTATCTAGATCTTCCTAAAGCTGGTTATTATTTTGCACACAAGTTACTTTGTTACAGATGACGCAGTCGTCGGCGAAAAGACGTATTTTTGAAGAAATCCCAATGGGAATGTCAGTAATAGATATTAAGAAGAGTAAGGTCCCAAGAACGGACCCCTGGGGAACACCAGAAAATGCATTTATTAAGGAAGATTCATGATCATTAATGGGCGTGAGCTGTACACGGGAAAAAAGAAAGTCACGAATCCATGCAAACGTTAATTGGCCGAGGCAAAGAGATGATAGCTTAGAAAGAAGGCGTTGATGGGGGACACAGTCGAACGCTTTGGAAAAATCAAGAAAAACTGCGTCAGTCTGGGCATGACATTCAAGGTTAATGTGCAAATCATGGATGAAGTCGCAGAGCTGTGTTTCGCAGGAAAGTCTCTTTTGAAAACCGTGCTGCTGTTTAAAGAAAAAAGAATGTGATGATAGGTGCCTCATGATATTGGAGTAGAGGATATGCTCAAGTAGTTTGCATGAAATGGAAGTCAGAAATAGGGCGATAATTAGATGCGGAAGAGCGGCTGCCCTGTTTATAAAGACTGGGATAACCCTTCCCACCTTCCTGTCAGATGGAGGGCAGCTTTGAGATAAGGATTGATTAAAGATGAGTTTCAAATACTCACTAGAAATAACACTGGTGTGTTTTTTTTTTTTTAATTTTAGAGTTGATGTTGTCGGTTCCAGCGGACGAAGTAGGTTTGTTTATCAATGAATTTTTTAATGCCGGCGGAGTTAACGTTAAGAGGATGCATGCACTCGTAAAGATTTTTGGGGAGAGTGGGGGCAGAGTCCAAGCACTCGTTAGTAAACACTGATGCAAAGTATTCGTTAAAAACCCTAGGGCAGTCACTCTCCGGAATGGGGTCACCGTTAGCGTGAGTAAGATGGATGGTAGAGATGTCATTCTTTGGCGACACCGACTTCAAAAACTTTCTAGGATTACTACGGAGTATGGAAGGTAAGCCATTATGAAAAAACTTTCTCTTTGACAATCTAAGGTTACGGGTATATGTATGTAGGGCGAAATTATAAGCCTCCCAGGCCTGTGTCGTACCAACACGTTTAGCTTTTGCAAAGAGTCTTTTTTTTTCTTGTTACTTAAGGAGAGTAGTGTTTTGGTAAACCATGGTTTAGCTGAGTCGGTGCGTAAACGAACAGAGGGAACAAAAATATTTCCGAAATTATTTATTTTACTTTTAAATAACACCCAATGTTCTTCTACTGACCTACGATAAAAATTTGCATTGAAGTGGTCAGTGGTCAGCTCACAGTTTATTGGTTCATAGTCGGCCTCGTTATAATCGTGAATGAGTTTGTAAATGGGATATGTTTCACGGGGACGGGTAGTGACAGGTCAATATGCAGAAGCTTATGATCGCCGAGTCCGTCACTGTAGTGGATAGATTTGACAAGATCAGGTGATGTTGTTAGTATCAAGTCGAGAATGTTATCTGAACGAGTAGGTTGGTCAACTACCTGTGTGAAGTTTAAAGTGAGACGCATATTCAAGAAAAGGTTAGCTGCAGAACATCCCGATGATAGGTGTGACCAGTTAATAAGGGGGAAATTGAAGTAACCAAATAATACGATATCGGCTTTTGGAAAACGATTTTTACATCAAGTAGGACTGAGTATAGTTCAGTATAAAAGGATGAAATACAGTCAGGTGGCCTATAACAGACACCAAGAACGACTTTACTAAATGATGTACAAACGCATATGCGTAACAGTTCTAAGCCATGATTCATTAAACAGATGTCGGAACAAGAAATTTGTCTTTTTATGGCAATGAGCACACCGCCTCCCCGTCTGCCGAGCCAATCAAGCCGGAATATGTTATAGTTACGGTGAGTCAGAAAAAGATCCTTATCTTCGATATCGGGTTTGAACCGAGTGACTGTAAGAATAACTATATCTGATGAACTGTCCTCCGGTACGATATGAAGCTTACCTCGGTTTGACATGATGCTGCGGATGTTTGTGAAAAGGACAGACAAATCTTGGTTTTTATCGCCTGCTGCGGCATGACAGGGGGAAGATGGAGCCTTTTGTCTGATATACGGACTCGCACTTGGGTATAATAGTTAAACAACAGACTGGGACTCCGGGTGAAAGAAAAAACGTTCGTTATTAATATGTAGCTTATCAAAACGAACTTTAAATGGTACATTCATACTTCTCTCGTACTCGAAAAGGTTTCTACGGGTAAGTCGCACAGACTGAGGAAAATCCTCTCGTACAGAAAAAGGGGTATCTTTTAGCTTAAATCCGGCAGCCAAAATGCTTTCATTGTCTTTGTATCTGGCAAACTTAACAATGATAGGCCTGTTTTTCTCTGGCTGATATCTGCCTAGGCGATGCGATCGTTCAAGATTTGACGTGTCTAACTGAATACCTAACTTCTGCGTGCATGCAGAACACGACGACTTTTACTTCGGATTGGCTCCACGTCTCGGTTGAATTACCTGGGCACCCAAAAAACAACCAATTTGATCTCCTAAGCCTATTTTCATTGTCCTCACACTGCCTTTGAATAGTTGCCAGCTCGACAGAAATATGAGGACCAGGCGCAGTTACAGATACAGCGTTCGTCGCGGCCAACCTTTCTTCGACAGCTGTAACCCGAGAGACAAGCTGCACGACCGATGTATCGTCTTTAATACACTTTCTAAAGATGTAATCTTTGCCAAGATGTCAGTCTGCGCAGCCTCAATCCTCTGAACTGCAGCCAGTATACTCGCTATTTGCGCACTGTCTGTCAGGGGGCCCGGATCTGATTCAACGTCACCCGACAAGATTAAAAGGCGTTCACAGATCGAAAAAACATTCGCGTACTGGAAGAAGTAACAAAGAAGACACTTCAAACATGTGCGCAGAATGTCATAGGGGCTCGACACTAAAAACAAGCACTGATATTTGCTGCCAGAGCATTTGGTATTCTGAAGGTAACCAACCTGAATGCACACGCGAAAACGCGTCATGGCTTCCGCTGCGGTGTCGAGCCCCGACTGGCCGGCGAGTAGAAGCTGCTTTTGTAGACAGTACTCCGACGATGTTCCTGGTTGCCAGGCTTGGTAGATGGAAGTGTCCAGGCACGGCGGGGCGACCAAAAACGGCACTGTTGTCGAGTCATGCTCCAGGGATTGTTCAGCGTCATCACTGAGACCACGGGCGTCAGTCGGGAAAGCCACGGAGACCTTCGGCGGGACGATAGCCGAAAAGAGCAGCACCTGAATGTTCAAGCGAAAACGCGTCATGGCTTCCGCTGCGGTGTCGAGCCCCCGGTCTATAATGTGAGCACAAAGTCTTTTTTGGCATACTCCGCGACCCGGTGCTTCACACTGGCAAGCAGCGAACAGAAAAGCACATCTTCGCAGACTCTAGACCTGGCGTATTTTCGAGTGTTTTCCTCCCGTGTCGGTCACAAGAGGCTACGTGAACTTCATACAGTCGAATTTATGGATAATAAAAATATATTTCATTACTGACTGAAGATTTTACAACAAAAGTGAAGGGCCGTTCACCTTAAAGATTTATATCTATCATAAGTAAATGCACCCCAAATTATTCGAAGGATGCTCTGCAACTCTTTTCCGGCGTTTTTATCCCCTATAGGCTCGTGTGTAAGTTATTTGGGAGAGCCTTAAACAAATTTGTGATTTTGAATCTGATTTATATAACTGTGTTCCTGGCACACATAAAACTTTTCAAACATATAGAAGTTCGTTATAACCTAGTTTAAGTGATGAACAGCAATTTTATGTGTCTGTGGGCTGGACACAAACAAAGCACACAGGGGCGCGTGGCGGAACTATGTCGATTGCGCACGCAGACTGTAAGAAAGTGATCAATCAGGTAGCTGCCATGTCGAATTACTACTTTGTTCGGTGTAACGAAATATCATCAAGTAGCAAGGGGGATGCTTATTTACAAATTAAATTGACCGGCATCTTGTCAAGAACAAACCTCAACAGCCGGGATATGCCAGTTTATCCTGTACAAGAAAGTGTTCGCTTAAATACGCGCTATTTTAGGTCAGATTCGATTTGAGTGCAAAGGTACGTATAGATTAGCGTGAACAATTCAGATCGCTCTTTTCTGGATGATTCTTCGCCTGCATCACGGCGGTGCTGAGTGTAAACAATGTTGGTTAAGAAAACAAGCGTTGTGATTGCCGCTCAATGTTTCTATAAAGGGTAGAGCGAAAGTGCATGTCCTAAAATTTTCGTGACATCTTGAAAATAACATTGTTTTTAGCTCAGTTGCGTCGGGCCTGATATATATGGTGTCTGAAGTACCAGGCGCAATCTAAAATGAACCGAATAAATCGACGCCTGAACGAAGCAATCTAAACTTGTCGTCAAAAGTGTATTTCCAGGTCCGTTTTTTTCTTTTTGTAAAATTACAAAGCGTAGTTTCCTTTTTGTAATAGACAGGGCCAAAGAAACTTGCCAGGGTCGACGGCGGGCGGCGAAGCAGACGACTGAGTCGAGCGGTGGAGCGCGTTTGGCGCACGTATTGGTAGATGGCGTCAGGAGCAGCGTCGGAAAATGTAGCCGACCAGCGAAAGAAAGCAGACGACACGCAGACGAAATCCGTCGGCAGCAAAAGCGCCGTTGTTATGCAACCGCGTTTCTTTTTTTTTTTCTTTTTTTAACTTGAAGTTTTGCTTCTATTGTCCGCATTTATTTTTAAACTAAAAGGTACACTACAAAAGAATTTATCTTCATTTTAGTAAATCACGGTCATCGCGAGCAGTCTCGATAAGGAGGTAGCGCCATCTATTAATACGTGCGCCAAACGCGCCCAGCCGCTCGACTCAGTTGTCTGCGTCGCCGCCCGCCGTTGCCCCTGGCAAGTTTTTTGGCCCTATTTTTACAGAAAGGGAGCTACGCCTTGTAATTTTACAAGTAAAACGGACCTGTGAAACAGGCACGTAGCCAGGATTTTGTTACGGGGGGGGGGGGGGGGGGGCGCCCATGACAAAATGCTGTATGAGGGGGAGTTGGAAGAGGAGGTCCAGCAAAATGAAAATTTTGGGGGGAGGCTCGTGCCCCATGGGCCCCCCCCCCCTGGCTACGTGCCTGCCTGTGAAATACACCTTTGACAACATGTTTCGATTGCTTCGTGCAGGCGTCGATTTTTACGGTTCATTTTAGATCGAGCCTGGTGACCTCAGACACCCTATAAATTGTGACACGTATTTCGTGAACTATATTTACGATATACATGGCAACAAGGTGCACATCCCATGATTTTATGACTTGTAATTAATTCTTTAGTTGAAAAGCACAACTAAAAATAACTTTTTAATACTGCAATGCAAAGTTCTACCAACCACGGGCATTTTAGACCACCTATCTCATTTCGTAACAACCTTTCGATTCAGGTAAAATATAATTGACTGAGGTAACTAAATGGATGTTGAGTTGTATAAAGATTATTTTTAGAGCGCAGATCTTACACTCCCGTGTCCGCAATGAGCGGCGTTGCCGTCGCCGTCTCCTTCGGCGTAACCGCCCGCCAAGTGTAGATCAGGTGACGTCAATTTTCCCGCTAAGTCTAGCGGAGAAACTTAATTTGTTCATGGGTGACGTGACACGAAGTCATGTGATGTCATTTTCTCCGCTAAATTTAGCGGGGAAACTGAAATGGTGTTGAGGTCACGTGGAGTCAATTTTCCCACTAAATTTAGCGGGAAAAGTTTAGCGGGAGGAGGAAAAAAGGAGGAGCAGGTTAAAGAGGTGGAAAAGAAGAGGAGGAGGAGGAGAGAAAAGGAGTAAGAGGAGAGGAGGAGGGGAGGACGAGGGGCATACACTCCTCTCCATACCCTACCCTCCTCCTCCTCAAGAGCTGCGCTCTAGTTTCGCATTAAAGATGTGTAAACGTCCTTCATTTTTTTTTCTTTTTTTACTGTTGCGTTGAAATTAAATAACGCAATGCCTGCTTTATGGTACATGAAAAAAGATAGATTGTATGAATAATAAGAATACTATATAGTTACTTGTTTCACAGAGGAAATAGTGCCTATTGCCCAAAACAACGCGGAAAACATTTTCTCACTTTAGCGGTTCAAACTGGTACGTTCGAACCGGGTCGAACCGGTTTGAACCGTTATTTTTGCTTTCCAGAACTGAACCGGAACTGAACCAAAGGCCATAAACCTAAACCCAGACCGAACCGAAAAAAATTTCGGTTCGACCCTCTGGTCTGTGAACATCTGCTGAAGAAACCTAACCAAATTTGTATCTAAGTTATACTCCCTCAGCTGACCCCAGAGTTTTTCCTGGCTCACATTATCGTACGCTTCCTTGATGTCCAAATAAGCTAATCATAAAGGAGTTTGTTTCTTCATTGCTATTTCTATACATTGAGTGGTGACAAATAAGTTATTTTCCAGTCTTATATCTCTTCGGAATCCATTTTGGAGCTCACCCAGTATTTGCATATCTTCTGCTCATTCCTCCATTCTCCGCTTTACTATCTGCATAGCTAATCTGTATAGAACTGAAGTTACCGTTATCGGGCGATATGTTACTATTGTCTTTGTTTTCTCTGCCTTTATATATTGCCGCGAGCGCAGCTGACCAAGCAGGCAGCGCGCTCGTGGCCCAACGGTTATCGCGCGTGCTTTCCACGCAGAAAGCTAGGGTTCGATTCCTGGCCGCGTGGACGCATTTTTGTGGACTCTGACTCTGACGAAGTTCTGGTAAATTCGAGAACCGTGTTGCTCGTTCGAGATCGGAATGTTCTACACGCAGAACCTTCTACGCCGAATCTTCCAGAACCCCACGCGTGTACATAAGAGGCTCCGCGTGGCGAGCCGCAGTCAGTTTCGCCCCAGCGTTCGACTCTGCTCTTTCGCCGACTTCGACGCCCGCGACGCTCTACTGTTATCTTTTGTTTCCTTCTTTATTTTGGGCACAAGTTCGCCCGATTAAACGTTTAGTTTACTCAGTTATTTGCCGCCTCATCACTTGTCATTCGTGACAATATTAGTCTAATTTTACTTAGTTTCGAATTATTGCGTGCCTCTCCTCCGATAATTACTTTATTAATCACATGCCGTAAGTTCAATTTGCTTGTTTTTTCTAGTGGCTTTATGATTTTCACGGGTGTGTCGTCTGGGCCTGTTGCTACTGGAACCTTACTTTCTGCCTTATTCCATTTTCTTGTGGTCGTCTCAAATGTTGCACAATTCTGCTACTCCTCTACACTGCTGCTGTCAGTGCTATCCACGGTCCCCCTCTGCTCAAGCTGGGAGAAAGCCTCTTCGATTGTCTGTCTAACATATTCAAGCGCTTCTTTCCCCTCTACTCTCCTCCCCTCCTGTGTAGTCTTTTCGCCGCATTCCTATCTTTTAGAGCGCAGCTCTTACCCGTTTCCGGCTTGAGCGGCGTCGGCGTCGCCGTCGAGGTCGCCGTCGGCGTGACCTCGCGGTGCATTATGGGAAATGTCCCATAATGCAAGGCGCTGGACTCGTGACGTCACGAGGGTCACGTGGCCTCACGAGGGTCACGTGACGTCACAAGGGTCACGTGACGTCACGAGGGTCACATGACCTCACGAGGGTCACGTGACTTCACGAAGGTCACGTGACGTCACGAGGGTCCCTGACTCACGAGGGTCACGTGACCTCTCGTCACGCGTTCAATTATGGGAAACGTCCCATGATGCAACGCGCGGGGAGGAGGGGAGGGCAGGAGGAGGAATGAGGGGGAGGGGGAGGAGGAGGAAGGAGGAGGAGGAGGCGGAAAGGAGGAGGGAGAGGGGAACACCCTCCCCTCAGTGCCCTCCCCTCCTCCTCCTCCTCAAGAGCAGCGCTCTAATTCGGCGTTACAGAGAGTTGTAAACGTCTTTTATTTTTTAGTTATTTCCATCGTCCACTCCTGCACTCCCAATTTTGGCCTCCATTAAAGCCTAATGCCTCCCTTTTCCGCTCTTGGAAGTTCTTCCATTTTGATGCTACTTTAGCTGACGAGGTTCCCCTTTCCTTTGCCCACCTATGCAATCCTAGATGCCTCTTGGCGCCGCAGTATGGCTGCTTTGGCCTCGTTATCCCACCAGCTTTTTGGTTTGTGTGTTCGTTTTTGCTGTCCTCTTTGTTTAATTTGATGCTTTTCTAATTATCTTTTAAATAATTATATTAAAGCCTCATACGCTCATTCTATTGCCGGTTGCTTTGATACTACGTTCTGAATACTTTTAGATACGTTTCGTATCTGAGCTTCACTTAGTTTCGGCCTACCCACTCGTTCCTGAGCTTGCTATTCTGGTTCGGATATTTCAAATTTAATATTAATTATTTTCTGGTCACTCCCTAAGCTTTTTGTACCTTCCTCATCTATTTTCGTACTTAATCCTAACCTACCATACAGTTTGCCGGAAATGAGAGTAGTTTATTGTTGAGTGTGAGTTGTTTCGTCCCCACGTTATTTTCCCGTCGAATTTTACTTGCGCATTAACTAACATTAGCTCCAGGGCATCACAAAACTCTTCTAACGATTTTCCGATTGTATCCGTGAATCCGTCAAAGTCTTCTAAGTGGGCATTTATGTCTCCTGTGATATTTGTTTCCTAATTAAGGCCAATATTTCTGATGTCCCTCTATATACATGTCAAGTGGTCTGTGTTTTCCTCCCTTGAGCACTGTGAACTTTTCATTCTTTAATTGCTCACCAATATCCTCCCACTTTATTCTATTTCTACCTCCCTGCATGTTTGTGAACACTGAATTAAGCCGATGCTTTCTCTTATTTCTACGGGGCTTTCATTGCTCTCCCTGCTGCTATTGCGGTGCTCACACCCAGGAGTTTCCCCCGTCTGTGGTACTCATACATACGGTACTGGTGTATCTACAGGTTCCCTCCGGGCTGCGTGGGTCCCCGAAAACTCTACAGCAGGAGGCCCAATTCTATCCCTTATCGTGCTACCTGTGGTTCCACTGTAGTGGATAACCCACGTAAAAGAGTCGGAGCGAGCCTCAAACACCACACTGTTTACTTCCAATACGCCGTACTGAAGTCGTTGGCTCATGCCCTAATCACCCGGTTAGCTGCCACCATCCGCTGCTCTGTCTGAAAAGACTGTCTCCAGACCTCTGGGATAGTGCATATTTGCACATGCACCCTCTCAGAGACCTTGCTCAGCTTACGTACTCCAGTCCCTATGTGCCTGACGAGATTCTGGCTCTTTCTCTTCAACACATCATTGAGTCCCGCGTGCACTACTACTAGGTTATCTCCCTCCATGTTACCCCAGAGCTCTTCCTTAGCTTTGGCCATAGCTTCTACGAATGCCCTTCCCTGACTGGGCCACTACGTTTACCCTCCCGTCTCCTTTCACCCTGGCCAGTAAGCCCCCTTTATTCCTCGTTACGTTCGAGTCTCTTACCGCCAGTACCCTCTCAGTCTCCGGCTGTCCCTCTTCACTCTCTCTCCCTCCGTCTCTGCCATGCGGCTGACTCGCTTAAAGCTATCTGCACTACCTCACTTTGTGTCTGTCGGTTTATCATCTCGTCCTTTACTTCCCCGCTGGTAACCTGTGCTACTTCGGCACTGTAGGGTTGAGGAGCCACTCTCATCCCTTGAGAAGAAAAGGGATTGGCCATTATTTGAAAAAGTAACCTTTACTTTTCTGATTACTTCAGAATTTCAAAACGACAGACCTTCTTCCTGTTGCAAAACTGGTCTTTAGTATTTACTGCTCATTATTAGACTGAAATCTCGGAATTATAAGATTCTTATCGTCTTCACCTATTTTGGTAAACAATCCCCCTTTCTAAGACTTGGTTCGAGGCTTTTTTGGTAGGAAACTTGAACAAACATGGGGGCCATTAGAAGGGGAGAAAAAAAATAGTAATTGCTTAAAGTAATTTTACTACTTTCTAAAGTTATCAAATTACTATTGTAATTGCTTTCTAATTAATGTATTCTAATGATTACAAAATTACTCTAAAAAGTTATCTATTACAAGTAATTGATTACTTGTAATGAGTATCGCAGTCTGGATAATATCTCCATACGTCCTTTTTATCACACGTTAAAAGTACGCTTATTGTTATAGTTGTAGAATAATGTATATTAACCCGTGTCAGTATTAATTATAATTTGATATTAGTTATTTAAAACCGAAGGTAGCGGTTATGGATTATGCACGAACTCCCCAAACGTTATATAAATATTTCTATTTCATATAGTATTTCGTATTGTATTTTCTAAAGTAACTTATCGCTCTCCGCGCTTTTTTTTTCTACAATATAGCGGTATTTATGACCCGCTCCCTTCTCCTTTTGTGTAATTTATGAATGAGAAATTTATTTAAGGTAATAAAGTACGTGTCTGAACAAAAAAAAAAAGAAAGAAACCTGAGTACACTAATGTGTTTTTTGTCTGACGTACGTTACATTTATAGCGTTCCTAACTTCTGAAGTCTTCTATCAGCTGCGAATACTGCCAAAATTTAGGTTTATTTGAGAATATCGGAGAACTACGAATCAATGTAAGCACAAGCCAGACATTTTTTGTGTAGGTCACTGGTTAACAAAGAACTTAAAATTTTACACAGAAATACATCATTCGTACTTCATAACGTCCGTATTAGAACAAACCGGTCCATGGTCATGCAAATTACAATATAGACAACAGCGTAATTATAATTTTATTTGAAATTAGAGCCTTCATATCAGTACAGCACCTAAGCTACGTGCGAAGCACTTTCTTGGCTGGTGATTACTTGCAAGTCTGAATAATCATGATGAAACCTGAATTTATGTGCATAGAGATAAAGAATGATCCTTTACTATTAAGTAAATGCCGGATATCTTGCTTTATAGATGCAGACACTTGTAAGAGGGATTGAACGGACAGTGAGTGTCAGAGAGAAGGAAAAGAAAAAAATAAGAAGGCAAAACCGCAATAAACAAATAGCACGAATGGATGGGTAAAAAGTGCTAGTAAGGTACTAAATACATAAATGACCGGTAAATAGTGCTAATAAGGTATGCGTTGCAACAATCCTGGGTCATTCCTTTCTAAACGATCCTAATGTTCCCATACAAGCGGCAGGAGCGTGTGTATTGGGAACATACACAGCGTCCGAATAATGGAACGAAAAATGTTCTATGCGTGCCCTGGGCCCGAACTGCATGTGAGTGAACAGTGTGTTCATCTATAAACCTTTAACTACCTGGTGTAACTAGAAAAATATTTCTGCATCAAATGTCAAGCGAGGCTTAGAGCAGACCCTCCCGCAGCATAAATGAGAAAAAAGGACAGTAAATAGAGCAAAGAGGTATTGTTGTGACAGAAGTATGTGCCTAGAATGTATGGTGCATCATCTGGTAAACAATGACGACGTATGTAGACAACATTGAGAGCACGGTGATGGTCAGTCCGCGCTGAACGTCGAAACAGTTCCAGCCACTCATCTCGACCTTGGCCACCTTGACAGCATTGGCCAGCAGCAAGAGCTCGTGATTGAGTCGCACGTCATCGGGATCCGCCCTGGAGGACATCTTGAGCACGACCAGCTGTGCGTCGCGGGCAAGACGTCCCGGGTCCGAGGCGGCCATGTTAAAAACTACAAGTAGCGCGACGTTGCACGCCACGTCGACCATCACGAAGGCGTATGTCCATGGCGTGCTGTTATCTGTTCGGATGATGATATAGGGCACCGACAGGACGAAGCTGATGATGATGTCGGCGTACCAGAAGAAGAGCACCAAGTTGAAGATCTCGTCGAAGCGAAAGATGAGCTCGCACAACGCCGCGTGGTACTCTCGGAACTCGCGGGCCCTCTTGAGAACCACGACGCGCTCCGACGCGAAAGTTCCGGACAGTGAAACAGCCTGACATCCGAGATACTTGCAGACGGAGACGTGGAATCCCATGATCCACTTGGGCATCGTAATGATGATGGTGCAGAAGGCGATGTCCAGGGCAGGAACGGCGTAGTAGATCACGCTTTTGGACTCTGGTGCAAGGTCGTACAAGTTGTAATTGTAGTAACCGTCGAATCCGGACTGATACAACTCAGTAAGTTTGACGCCGAGGAATGCTAAGAGGTTGGCGAACGCAAAGACGGACATACCAATGACGTACCCACGAATAGATTTAATTGCATTTTTCGGAAGTGTCTTTTGGAATATGGTTGTAGAATCGCTGAGCAGAGAAGAGGACACTGGTGCTAACACTTGTCATGTAGTACGCGGTGAAGAGCGCAGTCGCAATGCGAAACAAGTAGGCCACGTCCGAGAAAAGACTCAGCAATCCATTCGGGTTCCGTCCGAGCGATGTGAAAGACGAAGCCGCGTAGTGGATCCCGTAACTCGTTGACACCACTAACAGGATGACACTGGGGCTCACGTTTCTTAGAAGACTTTTAGCGTTTCCTTTGCGGGGGGCAACAGAGTTTGGGTCTGGCTTAAATATGACGATTCCGTGAATCTTTAGAGCTACAAGTAGTTCTTTAAACAACATCTCTAACCAGTTGTTGTCTTCTCGATGATGCTCACGATTTGATTCAAAATCCCTAGAGGTTGCCGCAGAAACGCGAATTACTCTTCTAAACCTTTCTGGAGCGGACTTCTCCATCGTGTTTCTCACTGCAAGCGAACGGTCGTCGACTGGCACGTTTTAGGCAGGACTACAGTTGCACCTTTCCAACAAATGCATCATACGCAAATTCAAAACTACGAGATAAAAGCAAAAGGCACAAGTGAGAGTCTTGCCTTCTCGTTCTCCCCTTGTATCTTTTCGGACAACATTAGTAATTCCTCGTCGCTAGGAGACAGAATTGTTCGTACAAAAGCAACATGTACATTTCCGCTTGTTCGAACGTCAGTGTACACTTCTGGGCGACCCACTACAGAAATGATGCGACATCCGGACTAGCCTTACGAGAGACTGCGATTTGCTTTCTGATATGACATGCTGGAGGCCAGCCCGGAAGCAGAACATAATTTATAAGCCAGAGAACAAGTCTGCAATCCAGTTCATTTCTGTTGTCTGATTCCTTTATTAATTCATCATCTTGACAAGAAACAAAAAGAAACTAAGTTAGAAGGAAGGTTTTTTATACTGCCCTTATCGACTATTGTGGCCTCGTCGCAATAGCCAATAAGCAAAAGGTGAGATTATTCAGGAGTACAATACGCATAATTTTTTTATGCCAACACTGCTTCGCTTTTGGATAAAGAACCATGTTTGAAACATGTATATACGAATAAATTCCTGCAGTCTTTTGAGAAGTCTGCGTCATTTCTCGATACCAGCATATCCCATTTGAGCGTTTGAAATTCCCTTGTAAGACCTAGAGTTAGGTTCCCAGAAACGCCAATCGTTGATATTTTTTTAATCGGCCTAGTCAATAAGAAGGATGATCAGTACCTTTAGATGCAGCATCAGCTGAAAAATATGCCAAACACTTCGTCACTGAGATCGCGTGGCTTTATAGACAGGATAAAAATTAAAGAGAGTAAAAAATACGAAATAAGTTTTATTTACATAAAAACAACACGAGCAGCTAAATTTCATGAAAGCGGCAAGACGAGACAACGAATTTTGAGATAACGTATACCCGGTGTTCTGTTAACATTCCTGCGTAGGAGCGTGGTACCGATCGCCCTTCTCATTGGCTAAGCTGACTCAATAAAAACTCATATAATTGCCGATTTGCAGAAATAAATGTATCGTGTGTGTGTGTGTGTGTGTGGGGGGGGGGGGGGAGGGTGCGATTCGGTTCCGAACTAGAGTTAAGGTAGGGCAGCACCACCAATCTAGAAAGCTGTACTGCTTAAATGTTCTGCATCACATATTGGGAAAGAATAATCCACGTCAAAATGTCCAACGAGACGAAATGTCCAACAGGTGAAAATGTCCAATATTGAACATTTCATCTTGGTGGACACTGCATCTCGTTGTACATTTCGGCTCGGTGGACGCTTTGACCCGATGGACATTTTGACACGTTGAACATTTTGTATCAGTGACCCAGATTCTGACACTGCATGGTGCTGAGACGAACGTCTTTAGATATTCCAAATACTTACACGCGTTCCGGAGTTTCATTAAAACGGTAGTAATGTGACCCCTTGCGGAAATCTAACTAACTTTTGTTTTGGGGAGCACAAAATATTTTCTATTTACCAAAAGAAAATATATGTAATAAATGTTGCGGAGGCTGAAGGTCTGAAAAAAGTTAACCCTAGCTGTATGAATAAAATGCCATATTCCAGATTAGTGCTCTGGTTAAAAGGTTCTGAGTGATTTTTTAAGAGTGTCAATGAACAAATGAGGCCCGTTCCCGGTAACGGACGCTATTCTTATTCGTGTATTCGCAGGCTCTGTTGGCCGACATTTCAGCAATAAAATTTCCGAGTATTGCCTTAAATGAATCAGACTACGCTATGTTCGGAAAACTTGGGTTCCTTGCTCCAACAGCTGGAGTTATATTCTGGCGGGGTTGAAGCTCACCGCGATATGAAGGTTATTTTGATGCTTAAAACAGGGCTTCCTTCTCTAAAACCCTGCAAATTAGGTGGCACCTAAGGTCACAACCACACATATTCGCAGAAAACGCAATAATACATTTTGTTATTAGGATAAGGTGGTCGAAGCAAAGATAAAAGAGCGCTAACTAAAACTTTGAATAAGCTATACTTCGCTTCACCTTATGTTGTACCGCAGCGAATGCTAGAAGCGCGAGCTCATAGCGTTGGCAGCTGCCCTTAATTAATGTACGAGAGCTTGTGCCGCCGAGGTCTGCCCTAGAGCAAGGAACTCGCGCTCTTATCCTTTCCTGCGGTACAATCATCAGGTGAAATAAAGTATAGTTGGTTCCTAACCAAAAGGAATGAAAAGCGCAAAAAGACACGAACGAAAACAAAAAATTGACCGCATCTCCACGTGGTGAATGATGTTGCTTGGGGCGAAGCTCTGGTGGTGCTTGTCTGCGTAGACGCCGAGCCGCAGCATGCCGAGCCTTTTCATTCATGTCAGTAGGAGAATGTGTGGTTTTCTTCTATTTTTTTTTTAAAGCAGACAGATGGGATGGCATCTCAGAACCCCCTACTCTTTTTTTTCTTCCTTTTTCTTTGAGACTTTTCATTCATGTCAGTAGGAGAAGGTGTGGTTTTCTTTTTTTCTTTTTTTAAGCAGACAGATGGGATGGCATCTCAGAACCCCTACTCTTTTTTTCTTTTCTTTTTTCACAATTTTTTCATCTTTTTTTTATTTTTTTTTTGCCCTACACGAGCACGTCAGCATGTGCTCACGTGCTCGTGAGCACGTGATCTCACGAGCAGAAGCACGAGCACCCGACGCCGGCCTACGGCGGACGGACATACGGACATGGCTAGCCCTAAGGAGCTTCGCCCCTAAAATGGCCGTGGTCTACTCATTGCCCGTGCATTCGTCATCACCTTATTTTAGCCATCCACCGGAATCTTTCCCCCGGACAAGGCGAGCACATGGCAGTGTGTTCAAAGAAGCCCAACATGCGTCAGATTTGGCACCGCGTACTTTTTTCGCTGCCATATTAGCTTCCCTCCCTCGATAAAGCGGACAGATGACTGCGCCCTCGTCAGAAGTAAGGCAACTGCTGGTTACTTTAGTCAGAAGGCCTGGGACAGGGGTCGGCGCATTCTGTGCTTCCCTCAGTTTTTCGCGCGTTGCCATTCATATATGTCTCAATCATACTTGATATAAGCAACATTAGACAAAGTTTCAAAAGCTTTTATTGAAGGTATTCTTAACGTAAACAGCACACCATACTGCGTGTATACACCACAGAACAGATGCAAAACGACACGTGTTTCAATACAAGTCTGTTTATTCTACGCATGCAAAAATAGTGTCGCCTCGTCAAGCGCCCTTAGTTAGCTCCATATGAAACTGGGAGCGCACCAGTGCTGGCAACTTTGTCGATGCAATTGCGGACATTAACAAACGTGGAAAACCGTGCGCAAACCAGGTTGGATCTTGTCGTACGAGAAGCGCCTTTTCTGTTACAGGGGGTCACGGTCGATCGGACCCACTGTCCCCGACAGTGGGGCAACACACATGGAACAAAATGTGCTTCCACTGACCTTGACCGACGAAAAGAGCAAACGAAAGAATTTAGTGCCTTTGTGTTAAACGGGGTGCCCCAGGGCACTACAGAGGAGAGTGGGCAGTCATTCAACCAAGATTAAGCACTTTGACGTGGCCACTTTGATGTAGATGGACATTTCGTCTCGTTGGACATTTCGACTCGTTGGAAATTTTGACCCGATTTGACGTTTCGTCTCGATGAACATTTTGACTCAATGGAAGTTCCTGAAGTTCCTAGCATACGAGTTCTGGGCCTCTTAATCCAAAACAACGGCAAGAATGCACAAGCATTACAAAAACTACAAATAAGCGTAGATCAAACGCTCCGACTCATTCATCGAATCTCCTCACGACATCATGGCCTCAAGGAGCAGGAGATGCTTCGGCTGGTTCAAGCCTTTGTGATCAGCCGACTTGTCTTCTCCACTCCCTACCTTCCCCTACAACGAGCAGAGCTCGACAAAGTTAACTGCCTTATTAGAAAACCTACAAGGCGGCCCTCAGCCTCTCGCCCTCTACCTCCACCGATAGACTCCTTAATTAGGAGTCCATAACACGGCCGAGGAATTAGCTGAGGCCCATCTCACCGCGCAATACGAACGGCTATCCACTACTCAGGTGGGCCGACACATCCTCACGTCACTGCAGATTAACTTCCCATCCAACCCATCTCACAAATGCTCCCTACCCCTCGATATCCGCCAATCACTCCAGGTTTCTCCTATCCCACGAACCATGCACCCTCAATATCACGAGCAGAGGCGCCTTAAACGCACCGAGGCCCTCCATAAGCGCCTCGGCGGCCGAGAGGACGTGGCCTACGTCGACGCCGCTGAATACACTCGCCGAGAGGCGTTTGCCCTCTCGGCGGTTAACAATGCAGGCTCCCTTCTGACCTCCGCAACTCTTTACACTACACTTTCAGAAGAGGCGGAGGAGTTCGCCATTGCTCTGGCGATGACCAATACCTCCGCCACCACAATCGTTAGCGATTCCAAAACAGCTATCCGTAATTTCATGAAGGGGCGAGTTTCCCCCTACACCCTACGCCTTCTCACGAAACACCCTCCTCACCATTCCGTCCACCTTATCTGGACCCCTGCGCACTCCTCCCTTCCTGGCAACGAGGCCGCCCACACTTCCGCCCGAGGACTCACCGACCGGGCTGGGGACCCCGCACCTCCTGGAATGGAGTTTCGCACGGCCCGGGACCGATTGGTCACCTTTCACGAGATCACTAACCATTATCGACTAAGGCGGCGCATCTACCATCCCCCACACCCTTCCCCTACCTCGAGCTCAAGCCACTACGTGGCGAAGCTCCAGACCAACTCATACCCCAATCCAGTCCTCTAGTCCCATATACACCCAGGCCTCTTCACCCCCTCTTGTGCGTTATGCCATGGGAGGGCAGACCTAGCCCATATCATTTGGAACTGCCCGAAGGACCCTTGGTCCGACGGGCCTGGCATTGCTACCCTGGGGCAGTGGGAGGCCACGCTGCTCAGCTCGGACCCGGTCCTTCAGGACAGGGTCACCCAACGGGCTGAGCGGGTCGCTGGGGTCCATGGACTCCTAGCCACCAGGCGGGGATAAGCTCCCTGTACTGCCCGCTCAACAATCACCCTAAGACGAATAAAGCTTTCCTCCTCCTCCTCGCTCGGTTGCTTTGGACTTTGGAGCTCGCTAGCGTCGGCGCGTCAGCGACTCCATAACATCCCTCTTTCTAAGGGAGCTTCGAAGAAGTGCCGAAACGGTCTGGCTCTTTTATACATCGGCCGTGCCGAGAATGTTTGTGAGAGGTGTCGATGCACGTTTCCTCGGGCCTCGTGGTTGTTTTGGGGAACTCTTCGATGCATTATTAATCTTGTTGATCGGGGAAAGGAATTAAATGCGTGCGATTTCTTCGGATATCTTGACCCTCGGACGTTATCCAGTAAGATCGTGGTGTATGGGCCTTGTTCTGAACAACTCCGGTTCGCTTTAGGTCAATGACCCAAACTCGATCTCCAGAGCCGAGTGGATCTAGTTGACGCACTCCGTGTCGCCGGTCGAAGTATTGCTTTTGTCGCTTCCTGTTTTCTTGCTCATAGTGACGCAGTTCTTTTTGGTCGGGTAGCTTTGGTTCCAGGAGCTGAGTGGCGATCGGTACGGTTGTACGCATCCTTTTCCCCATGAGAAGTTCTGTCGGACTGTATCCGTTGGGCAGAGGCGTTTAACGGTAGATCATGAGTGTCTCGTGCAGATCTTCCGTTTTGCTGAGTGATCTCTTTATGATCTTCACCGCAGCCTCCGCCATGCCATTGCTCTGCGCGTAGCGAGGGCTTGATGTGATGTGCTTAAATCCGTAGATCTGTGAAAACTTTGTGAATGCTGAACCTGTGGTTCCCGCAAACTGAGGACCATTATCAGACACCACTACTTCTGGGATGCCATGCCTCGCAAATATCGATTTGCAGTGCATTATTACGCACGCTGCTGTGAGGCTTTCTAGTCGGGCGATTTCGGGGTAGCGAGAGTAGTAGTCGACGACGACCAGCCACCATTTTCCGTGAATGAAGAAGAGGTCCATCGCCACTCTCTCCTACCGTCGACTAGGAAACTCTGACGGGATGAGGGGAAGCTTTCGGTTCTGGCCAGTTTTAATGCACTTTTCGCAGTTCTTGACCAGGCGCTCGATATCATCGTTTATCCTCGGCCACCACACCGATACGTTTGCCCGTGCTTTGCATTTTCCTATGCCCATGTGTCCGTCATAAAGTTGTTGCAGGATATGTGGACGGCAGGATTCTGGTACCACTATTCTAGAACCATTCATGAGAAGGCTGTTTTGCACGGCAATGTGATGACGGTATTCGTAGTACTCTTTGAGGACTGTTCTGAGATCTCGACGATTTGGCCAACCTTTATGGCTGTAGCTGGCGAGTCTGGCAAACATGGTTGTTTTTCTGTTCTGCCCTTATCCATTGGAGACTCGTTTGTGTTGCGGGTAGTGACGTCTCTATGTGTCGAATGAAGCAATCGATTTCTTCTTGCATCTCTTTGTCTTGCCGCTGTGTAAGAGGGCTTCTTGACAACGAGTCAGCTGCTTGAAGTTCCTTGCCCGGAACGTGGACAACTTCAAATGAGTAGCGCATTAGACGCATTCGCAGTCTCTGAAGACGTGGGGTTAGGTCGTCCAATGACTTTGATCCAAACAGAGAAATGAGAGGTTTGTGGACGGTTTCCAGTACAAAGTGCGTTCCCACGATGTAATCTCGGAATTTTTCGCATGCCCACGTGAGTGCCAAACCTTCTTTTTCGATTTGGGCGTACCTCTTCTCTGTTTCCGTGGACGCATAGGCGATGACGCGATATGATCCATCCTCCTGCTCTTGACGCAGCACTGCTCCCAGGCCGTAGGATGACGCATCTGCGGATACAATCGATCGTTTGTTGGCGTCGTAAATTCCGAGAACGGGGCAGGTTGAGAGGATTTCATTGCACTTTCGTGAAGGCTTTCTGCTGAGGATGTTCCCACACGAAGTCCACTTTGGAACTGAGCAGTGACGATAGTGGATGCAGTAGGTGAGACAGGTGTGGCACGAATCGTCCTAGGTATGTCGCTATACCCATGATGCGCTTGACTTCTTGCTTTAAAGTCGGTATGGGCATCTGTTTCACCTGCGTTGACGATTGTCTCGTCTGGACGGACACCATCGCTGTCTACTTGATGATCTAAGAACTTGATACTTGTCACTCGAAAGACGCTTTTATCCTCGTTGAGCGTGAGTCCTGCTGATGAGAGTCGCCTGAGGACTTCTCGCAGACGTTGCTCATGCTGCTCGGACGATGACGCCCATATCAAGATATCGTCCATGTGGCAAAGTACTCCTTCCATTCCTTGGAGAAGTTGTGTAATACGTCTCTGTAAGTGTTCCGGAGCTGACGTGATTCCGAATGGTAGGCGATTAAAACAAAATCTTCCAAACGGAGTGATGAATGTCGTCAGGAGTCGTGACTTCTCTTCTAAAGGGATCTGCCAGAACCCAGAATTCGCGTCCAGCTTTGAGAAGATCTTGGCTCCCGCTAGCCTTCCCAGCGTGTGCTCCACTGATGGGATGGGGTGATATTCGCGTTGAATGTGTTTGTTCAGTTGGGTGAGATCAACACAAATGCGAATTTTGCCAGACGGTTTGGGGACGATGACAATCGGCGCGCACCATTCAGTAGGTTCTTCTACTGGAGTGATGACACCTTGCGACTGCATACTTTCTAGCTCTCTCTGCGTTTCACGATACAGCGAAAGCGGTACTCTTCTCGGTGATGCGATAGCAAACGGCGTCGCGTTAGGTTTCAGCTTGAGAACGTGAGCACCTTCGAGAGATCCCAGTCCTTGAAACAGGTGAGAAAACTCTTTCTTCGGTTCGCAAGCTTTGTTCGCAGTCATGCAGATTTGAGTGCCAAGTCGAAACTTTTCGATAGCTGGCTTACCCAAGAGAGGCTTGCGAAGTCCTTTCACGATGTAAACTTCTTCGAGTGCTTGTTGCCCACGGCAGTTGAGCTTCATCCATGCTGATCCCATGACTTTAAGGGGTCGTCCGTCTGGACCATGAAGTCGGCGTTGGGGCTCGGAGAGCTTGTGGCACTTTGCGAAGACCTTTTGAAAGATGGCTGCTGGTAACACCGTTTCATCTGCTCCAGTGTCTATTCGGAAAACAACAGGAGTTTTGTCGATGAGTATTTCGATGTCCCATTTTGATGTTTGAGGAGAAGCTGCAGCTCCTACGAATCCTTGTTCGTGTACGAGGGAGTTCACGGTAGTTGAAGATTTGCAGACAGTTGCAAAATGTCCCTTTTTCTTACACCTGTTGCAGCCTTTGTTCTTCGCCGAACACACGCTTCTCGGGTGAGCTTCTCGACCACACCAACGGCAAGGTTTGCCTTTTGGTTTGGGTGTCGCGGTCTTCTTAGTAGGAGTTCGAATATTTGAACGTTCAGCTCCTCGCTGAGCAGGTCCTGCTGCTGTCCCATTTTTGGCTGCTATATGGTCAGCGTTCACATCCTTTTCTTTTGTCGGTCGGAGTTCCACTTGTTGCTTCTTAATCACTTCCGATTGTCGTGCAGCAGCGATGGCCTTCTGCAGGTCGAGATCAGGATCCATTTGAAGTTTTTCCGAAGTCCTGCTGTCCCGAAGACCAACAATTAGCCTGTCGCGGATCAATTCTTCCGTCAGTGGTCCATAGTTGCACGTAGTGGCTAATCCATGGAGAGCAGTGACGTACTCCTCGACGGTTTCCGTCTCTAGTTGCGATCTTGTGTTGAACATGGCTCTCTCACACACCACGTTTCGACGAGGAATGAAGTAACGTTTGAAGTTCTCCATCACCTTGTCGAAGTCTCGAGCCTCGGTGTCGGACAGCTTGAAGGTTTGTAAGATGTCTTCAGCTTGTGGTCCCATGATGTAAATGAGAGCGTCGACTTGGTGTGATGATGGTTGAGATGCCAGTCCTGATGCACTGTGGAAGCGCTTGAATCTCTTCTTCCACGCCGGCCATTCGTTTGGAGTTGTAAAGCTGAAGGCTGCGGGTGGCGAGATGCGAAAAGTTGCCGTTACCGTTTGTTCGGTAGCACCGTTGTCGGCAGAAGTTTAGGGCTTGTCCATTGTCCCTTCGTTTGTAGTCGATCCTGCGCTTTACTAATTATTAGTAGACTCACGGAGCGATCCCACTTCTGACACCATGTTTCGTTTTACGTTCTTTGGCGAAGAAGCACACAGAAAACATTTCGTGCCGGAGTCAGGCTGAAGACTGACGTCTCGTTTATTAGATAAAAAACGAAATAAAAGAAAGGCGCCTCTGGTACGGGACGCTCAGGTTACGCGCGAAGCGGGGGAACGGATGTTTTGATCTCGAGCTGCGTGCGAACGGTTGTTCTCGCTCGGTTGCTTTGGACTTTGGAGCTCGCTAGCGTCGGCGCGTCGGTGACTTCATAACACAAACAACAAGTTCGATGGTGTTTGTAAATAGCATGGTGGAAGCTTGAAATCATTGCGCTCTCAAAGGAACACTGCCAACATCGTCAAAACTAAAGTTCTTTCATTCCTCTTATTTTCGTCGATCAAAAATCCTTTTCTGACGTCATAGTCAGCGTTCGGCCAATCGTGGCAGGCCGACCACAGCGACGCTTTCGGTCGCGCACGTCGCCAATGGGCCTTTTCCGCAAATGTTGGACGCCATCTATCGGCAAGCAGGAAAGGCGTTTTTGATGGCCTGCCTTGCTTCCGGTTCTACCCTCTCCAAGCTATGTTTGCTGTCTGAACGCGGTCAGGAATTGCGCTCACTGCTCAGCGTTTGTTTTTTCTCTATCCAACACAATCGACAAGCAGATTTGTTTTCTATTAATGCGTTAACTACGAACGACTTCGTCCGTTTGTACATTTTTTTCCGAATGAATGGACGACTGACTTCGCCGTGGCGCCCGTTGTGACTGATGACACAGTTGAATCTCTCTTCGACCTATGAGAAAGTACAAACGGTTACATTAAACTAGGATTCATGCCATATGCAGTACCGGCAGTAAATTCAGAAAATATTCGAGACCAAGTTACAGTTAAGGAAAGCCTTTTTTTTAATTGCAAGCTATTTGTTTAATTTTCTCAAAAATTTTATTTGGCAAGATGTATTCTCATAAATGTGAAAGCTTACTCTAAACCGTCCGAAAAACACCGGCGCCTGAACGTACCATTGTAATTGTCATCAAAGGTGTATTTCGTGGTGGATTTTACCTTGTGAAATTTCAAGCGTAGCTCCATTTCTATTATAAAATGAGTCCAACAAACTTGGCCGGGTCAACGGCGGACTTGTCCCGCGACTATACTAAATGTCGTTTGCGAGCGCCGCTGACCCTGGCGAGTTTGTTGGTCTCGTTTTTTACTGGAAAAAAGCACCACTTTGAAATTTCACAAGGTCGAATTCACCACTAAAATACATGTTTAATAAATATCTAAGATTAATACGTGCAGCCACCGATTTCTGAGCGAGCCTCGTCATTGATGTCACCCCACTTCATGCTACAGCTGTGTGTGACTGTAGGTCCTGAAGAAAAAACACAAAATCGGCTACACCTGTTGTTTTTTTCTCCTTTGTTTTTACTTTAGCGCCTGTAGACAATGTTGCAAACTTATTTTTTGTTTACCCGATACATACACGAGGACAACACATCAAGATGATTGTTTCCTCTTTCTTATTTAACCACAAGACCAGCAGATGCGGTCGTGGTAGTGATAGATCTGCTCCCATTTCACTTTCTGGCTGTGCACGTAGCAACAAACGGTGCAGCATTGCCACTTTACCTCAAGGATTTATAAATATTTCAAAAATTTGGGTTATTCCAATGTTTACAACAACCAAAAAGCAGACAGGCAGTTTGCGCAGCAACGCGAGACCGTCACATTGGTAAACAAAAAAGTGTGCCAGTGAAACGCACCATCACAGAAACGCCAACTCCAAGGCGCTCGCTCTGCGTGGCACATAAGCGACACGACAGCATACCTAACCAATCTGCTGACTTGTATTCACACTCAAATAAAAAATGAAGGATCAAAAACATGAACCTTCTTGAAGTGGCAACTGCAAACGCGGGAGTGCTTTGAAGACTGCCTCTACGAACGGTCCGCATTGTATCGCTGGATCGCCCGAATCCAGAGCTGCCGCTTCGTCGAGTGCAGGCTAGTAGAAGGAAAGCCAAAGAACCTTAAACCGCGACAACGATTGCTGTCGTTACTGCAGCCAACAACGAAACAGCGCCTGTCGGAGAGCTTCGAAACGCGCAACCACCGCTGTCTCCTGCAGCCCCGAGCCGGACGTACCACGCCACAAAAAATGGCGGACTCCTGTCTGCTGCTGCCGCGCATGCGCCGTGGAAACCCCGGATAAGGCCCATTCCTGGCCGCGGGTACGCATTTTGTTGACTCTGTAATGTGTGTTCAATGTGTGTTCTGGTAAATTCGAGAACCGTGTTGCTAATTCGAGGTCCGAATGTGTACACGTCGAACCTTCTCCGCTAATTGTTCTACAAGCCCACGTGTGTACACAAGGGGCTCCGCGTGCGAGCCGCAGTCAGTCTCGCCCAGCGTTCGATCCTGCTGTTACGCCGACTCCGACGGGGGCAACGCTCTTTTGTTATCTTCCATTCCCTTTTGTTTTCGGGCACAAGTTCGCCCCATTAAACGTTTATTTATTATGTTTATTTATTGTTCTTTTGGTCACCACCCGTGACAAAAGAACACTGTGTTTGTTCACTAGTAAAACTTGATTCAGTGGACTTGTTACATTTCAGCATTAGCATGGAGATGACAGACTAAGGACGGTAAGGTCAATTACAAATACTTCCGAGCAGTTCAAACAGTTTCCAAGTGGCTCATGCAGAGGAGCTGACATTGGTGCTACCCCCCCCCCCACCCCCCCTGGAAAGAGATGAGTCATTCTTGACGAATCCACTTTAGCCGCAAAGGCACACCAAAATAAATATTGGTGTTCCTAGGAAATTGGAATCAACCAAATATTTCAATAGAAAGGCACCCCACGAACAGCGGTGTGAAGGTGAGCTTTATCTGCAGCGACAGTACTGAAGCCTCGCATGCCACCATCATTAGCACATGCGAGTATTCATTCAGTGGCTGGCATACTTAGGTATTGATGAAGCAAGGAAAGATCGTAAGTGAGTGGACTAGAAATGGGGATCAAAATGGGACTGTCTTGACATTCTTCACGATAGCTGTATGACCACCATCTGTTGGAGTGTAGTTCTCGATGTCAACAGCCCACCTAGGACATAGAAATACAAATGATGTTAGAAAGTTTGTCACTTGCACACTGGCTTTTGTTTGACCTACTCTGTTGAGCGAACAAAACAAAAAAAAAAACACATACAAGTTAGTGATTATTTAGTCCCGTGTCAATTCTGTGGGGCGCTCATTAATAGGGTAGGATAGTGCGCAGTATTTTTTTTAGGTCGGTATGTGTGGTTCGAAGAAGCACTGCAAGACACATTTTGCAGAAAGACGGCATCGATATTACTTTAGAAATTCACTCGTACTGGTTAATGTGAAACGACAAATTTGTACTGTCCGAGTTTGTTCACGATATTACACGTAACAGCCATTCAAATTTCATTCGTAAAAAAAAAAAAAAAAAAAAAAACGATCGCGTTTGTGTGGTAAGTTTTGACTCTTGAGCTCTGTAGTAAAGTGGTAATTTGAGCTAGTTGGTACATCACTAAAATTAAGCAGCGCATAAAACATCGGCGGAAGAGAAAAGGACAGTATAACGAAAGAGCGCTGACTCCCAACTGATTTATTTAAAAAGAAGGAAAAGAAGTCACGAAAATGAAACCCACGTGAAGTGAACACAGGATAAAAAAAAAACGAAGAAGAGGAAAAGGAAGAAAATATGTACAGACTATACTTCGTTTCATCTTATGTTGTACCGCAGCGAAGGCTCGAAGCGCGAGCTCATAGCGTTGGCAGCTGCTCTTAAGTCACGAGAGCTTGTGCCGCCGGGATGTGCCCCAGAGCAAGGAGCTCGCGCTTGTAGCCTTTCCTGCGGTACATAATAAGGTGAAACAAAAGAAGGAGAGAAATTAAAAAAAAGGTTAAAAATAAATGGAAAAATTAGAAAACGGTAATTTCACTCTTGGCCGGCCAAAGTTACTGCGCGTAGGCATAGGCCAAAAAAGACACCTCCTTAGCACTCAGCGACAGGGACGGTTGGCTGACGCATTGCTGTCCAAGTTTTTGAATTTGAAAAGCCTCGAAGATCTCTCGAGTAGTCCGGTCTTGAAATCTCCCCAGAACAGTTGTTTCACCAAAAGTCGGTGTGCACTGGCAAGAGCGACAGTGTGTAGGCAAGTGCCCGCCGACCGTGGCTTGAAGTGAATAGAAAGGCGTCAACGACCGGCTTAGAGAACATTTCTATTCACTTCAAGCCACGGTCGGCGGGCACTTGCCTACACACTGTCGCTCTTGCCAGTGCACACCGACTTTTGTTGAAACAACTGTTCTGGGGAGATTTCAAGACCGGACTACTCGGGAGATCTTCGAGGCTTTTCAAATTCAAAAAACTAGGACAGCAATGCGTCAGCCAACCGTCCCTGTCGCTGAGTGCTAAGGAGGTGTCTTTTTGACCAATGCCTATGCGCAGTAACTTTGGCCGGCCAAGAGTGAAATTACCGTTTTCTAATTTTTCCATTTATTTTTTACCTTTTTTAATTTCTTTCCTTCTTTTTCCTTCTTTCCTTATTTTTCTCAAAAATTATAGATCTAGTCTGTACATATTTTCTTCCTTTCTTCTTCTTCGTTTTCTTTTATCCTGTGTTCACTTCACGTGGGGTTCAATTTTCGTGACTTCTTTTTCCTTCTTTTTAAATAAATCAGTTGGGAGTCAGCGCTCTTTTGTTCTACTGTCCTTTTCTCTTCCGCCGACGTTTTGTGCGCTGTTTAATTTAGTAATTTGAGCTCTGTGCCTTTATAGTGCCATGATTACAACCGTAGACTGTAACTACTTTACCAAATACGATGTATGACTATACTGCATCTAACCTAAGTGCAAACGAAGTGAAAATTAAAACGCGAGGATGTGAGCAGCGCTTGCACTGCATAATCGCACATGCATGGCAGCTATGGTCAAAGCTCGGGACTCGCCCATGTAGATTCAACTTCGATTGCATTTAAAATAAAACGGTGCATAGGTTATCCTGCCTCCGTGCTGTTTTGAGTCGAAATGGTGAGTATATATTCTTAAATATCACCTGCGAAGAAGGGGTTTGGAGGATAGCGAAGACGCTACCTTCTCATGTGTTTTTCAAGTAATAGCCTATCGACTCAGCGACACAAGATTTATAAAGACCTGCTAGATGACAAAATCCGTTGTGTTCGTAAAGAAAGCACAAGATGATAGGCAACTTACCGGCACAACCTGATGGCGGTCTTGTAGTGACCGGCACAACCGGCGTTTCAATCGCGAGGCTAGCCAAGCGCCTTCTTTTTTATGCTTTTCGTCGTTTTTATCTTGGAATCTTCGAAATGCCTCGAGCCGACCATGAAGGAATCATAAGGGGCACAAAGCTGCTCGATTTTGTGAACTCGGCAATTTTTAGCGGAGCTACAATAAACAAAAGGCTCACGCGGTGACCGCTACGTCACGGCCGCCATTACCGACGCCGATGTTTGTTTATCCCCAGCCTCCCTCCCGACATGTGCGAGGACGGAGTTTAGTCAGAATCGTCATCAACTTCCTCTCCAATATTTTCGGTGACGTCTACGACCCTTGCTTGTTCGTCGCCGTTTTTTGCGTCTATCACTGGAGAAAGGGCGTCCGCCCGAAACGTCGTGTATTCGCGTTTCCAGCTCGACGCTCGCGTTCCCGCGGCGGAAACGGGAAGCGCTCTAGTGAGGGTCCCCCGATTCTCCTGCTCAGGGGGCACGGCGGAACTGCTCGAGATCATGGCTCGCGAAACGTCGTTTCCGAATGCAAACAACACTCTTCATTGTACCAACGTAGTGCTGCTGCCGGTATCGGATTGCACCTTGTTAGAGTTTTAGTATTGCGCATAGAAGCAAGCGCTGGACGTTTGCATTAGAGTCGCGAGCCCCGCGTTGTGCGTGCGCCTCATCGCCATGCGCCATCCAAGACCGCAATTTTGGGCTCCGCGCACGCGCAGTGGAACACGCAAAGCTAACGCAAACACACAGTGCTTGAGTTCGCTCGTATACGCAATTCTAAAACTGACTACTGTTTCACCGGCTTCCAACGCCAACGAAACGTGCTGCAGTGAGCAGACATGCAAGCAGGTAGGCGTTCCTTCGAAATGGAAAGACTAAGATTGGCAAAATGGCGGAGGGTAAAAATGGAAGTAACTAAATGTTACAAAAAAAATAATAATATATTTTTTTTTTTTTTGGGGGGGGGGGCATTTAATCTGGAAGGATCTTGGCGGCGACTTTTGACGTTTTTCCGATTGCCAAAAGTCGCGACTTTGATAGCAAAATATACTTTACCCACAATTAATGTAATTTTACATGGATTTCTCACATTAGCTAGAATGTTTTCATTGCTTTTAGACTATTTTTATTTTATTACTCGGTATTTAAAAATGCTGCAATAGGCACCAGTGATGATAATTAGCGCACTTTTGATTGTCATATTTGTTCGCGGGTTTGAAATTAGATCATAAGCAACAAATTATATTAGAGCTTGAAAAATTTCGTATTAAAATATTTAATTTTAATAATATTGTTATTAATACAAATCGCGGCAATGTATGCCCCCAATTAACGCCAAATCACGAAAATACGCCATTTAACCATAATAGTTTTTTTCAGAAAGGTATAATTTTGTTTTCATTTTAGCATATGAAAAACTCTGACATCGTTATCAAGATAGGCAAACAGTCAAACACTGGATGTAATATAAACTCCTATGCGTCACGCGTTGCTATAAAAAAACACACGCACACTTCAGCTGTCTGACTCGAATTCCGTCTTTGGGTTGTTGCGGTGAGAACAGCGTTTATTAATTTATACGTTTTACGGACATATTGTAAACATTGGAATTATTCTCATATTCTTGCGCTGGGAATAATATTAAACCAATTAATCATCTAAATACCCAAAAACCCATTGAAAGGCCCGCAGTTTATTATTTCCCATGAGAATTATCTGAGCAAAAAAGGGCAGCGGGAACGCATAAATATCAGCACTGATTTTTTCAACAACTACAAATATCAGCCTGAATCGAATATGTAGGTCACAAAATCAAGTTTCCGCGAACAACTTTTTTAAGTAAATAATTACGATGTGAGACACATTTTGATGGCCATGAAAGAATCCGAAATGAAAACCTATATCGAGAAATTAAATTCAAAATAGAGGTTAGTTTCGGTTTCGCTCCAGAATTAAAACGCGCATCCTCGCGTAAATATTACGCTAAACGCCGTTCTTGTTTTCAGGGTAAAGAGGTGACCTGCGCTCATAATACCCTAGCTTCCTCGCATTACCGGAAATAATTTGTTTCGCTCAGTGAGGTCAGCACACTCGACAGGCTCGGCAGCGGCACGCATCTCCGACCCTCGCTACAACCGCCATTTTGGAAAATGAGTGGCGCCACCTATAGTGAGTTGGAGTCGCGACCTTCCTGTCCACGTCTTTTTTCGAGTAGCACAACCATATATTTGCGATTTCGTATTTGAACACAAAAATGAGCCCACTTCCGAGGCTTCGGAGTTGCGATAAGAAAAACAGTGGGAGGGGGAAATGGGCAGCAACTAGGAAAGCTGAAGCGGAGAGAAGAGTGACCAACTCTCTACAACGTCTGTTCTCGTGCACGCCCTTTCCCCCCTCGCACTGTCTTTCTTGCGTGAAAAATCTGCGTAAAATAAAACAAACATTCAAGTTGCAATCGTTCTTTCGCGCACAGACTCGCTGCAAATACCTCTTATTTGCGTGTATTTGTTTCCAGAGAGGATAAACTGCTTTCTCAAATACCGCGAAAAATACCATTCGCAAGAACCACAAAGCCAAAAAAAAAAAATTCATTAAACCGCAGCGATTTAGCTGTCACTAATCTCCGTAAATGCGCATAGGGTACGCAGGCTGCCACAGCCTACTTACGATAAAACCCAGACCCCAGCGTAGTCGGGCAACACTGACGTGCACTCTCAAAACCAGGGACGCGCCCTGTAAATGGTTCGAGATTGCCGCTGAACACAAACGTCGTTACAGAAAAAAAACATTATAAAAAATATAAATTAAAAAAAAAACACCCTATATATATATATATATATATATATAGGGTGTTTTTTTTAAAACCATGGAAGCTAGGTTAATGCGGTCTGCACAGGTGAGTTATAGGGCAAGGGGGGCATAGTAAAGGAAGCTAATCGTAACGATCAGTCGGTTAATGAGTTAAAATTCGTTAATTAACTTTTTAATTAATGAAAATAGACATGTAGTTCCAATTAGAAATCTGCTCAACGTCATCGAAAACCACTAAATTAGTAATTTTCAGAAAGACTGTGAACGCGTGAGAAGCGTAGTAGTGCACTAAAGTTACCGCTCGAGGAACAGGTACAAGGCAAGGGCTAGATAAGAGACGGAAAAATTGCACGGGCGCCTTACCGAAATTGCTAGCTTTGTACGTGCTCCACGAGTGCTAACTTTAGTGCACAATTACGCTTCTCACGCGCTCAAAGTCTTTCTGAAAATGACTGATTTAGTGGTTTTCGATGACGCTGAGCAAGTTTCTAATTGGAACTATATGTCTATTTTTATTAATTAAAAAGTTCATGAACAAATTTTAACTAATTAGCCGACTGATCTTTACGACTAGCCTCCTACATTATGTCCCCCCGGCCGAAAAACTCACCTGCGCAGACCGCATATTTCTAGCTTTCATGCTTTTTAAAAACAATTCTGTTGAGCTTAAAAAAAACACCCTATATCTATGTATATATATATATATATATATATATATATATATATATATATATATATATATATATATATATATATATATATATATATGTGTGTGCGTGTGTGTATTGCGGGTGCTGTTTTTAATTTAAAGTGTGTACATCTGTTTGTTTGTTTTTTAATCTGGGGGGGGGGGGGGAGGGGTTTAAGATATCACAATCGCAGCATGGCTCAAAACTCCACATTTATAAAAAAGGGTTTGCGTGAACAGGCAAGTGTCGTTATTGAAGAAAAGAAAATTACTGACGCTTACGATTCTCTGTAATGCGAATTTACTTTACCATGGTAAACGTTGCGATTCCCCGTGGTAAAGAATTTAAAACAAAAATATATAAGTATTGACATTTCGCTTTTTTTGTTGTTGTCTGAGGGCACGGAATGTTTGAGGGAAGACCAGAAAGAACGAGGAGGGACGGTTGGGGGCCCCATAATGCAACACACGCAGTGTTGCAATATGGGACGTCACATACGTACACACCAAAGCAGTTTCTCCGCTAAATTTAGCGGGGAATCGAATTCGTGTGCCTTGACGTCTTATAATGCAACGCGCGCAGTGTTGCATTACATACGACTCTTCGGCGCCCGTTCCCGCATATAGTGGTCCCGCCGATGGCGACGCCGACGCCGCTATACGCAGGCAAGGGCACCTTAGAACTGAGCTCTAATAAAGAAATTGCCAGCAACCTTAATTTACCTATAGAGTCATGTAATGCCTGAAATTCAGGATTTAGGTAGCGATGGTTTAAACGTTTTTAGTAGACATTAAACAGTCGCTTTCGGTGAGGGAAGGACCTACATTTTTTATCGGTTTTCCTGCTAACTTGAGCGGGGAAACAGAATGGGTGGGTAGGTCGTTTGACATGAATTTCCCCGCCAAATGTAGAGAGAAAACTGAATTGGTGTAGAGGCCTTGCCACGCCAGGTCACGTGAAGTAAATTTTTCGCTAAATCTAGCGAAGAATCTGTATGGGTGTGTAGTTCACTTGACGTCAGGTCTTGTCACTGATCCAATGACCCCCCCGCTAACTTTCTGAAGTTAAACTAAATGGGTGTGTTAAGACGTGACGTGATTGATTGAAATTGTTTGACGAAACATGTGGCGTGAACGGTAGCGCGGTCTTTGAAGACCCGGTCAATTCGAAAGTTCTCGTTAGTCTGCTTTCGATGCGAGCTGCGCTGCTTTCCCCCGGTGCTGCGCTTTCATATAGTACCGCAAATTGCTTCGTCGTTCAATAAATATCTACAGTACGATCTACGGCCAGTGCCGCCATTGCGCTGTCCGCCAGATCACGTGACGTCATTGGGTATACGTCTCGCCACGTCAGATCACGTGACGTCAATTCCTTCGCTTAATTTGGCGAAGAAACTAGATGGGTGTATAAGTTACGTGACGTCACTTTTTCCGCCAAATTTAGCGGAGAAATGGAATTGGACTTTAGGCTACGTCACATCAATTCTTTCTCCAAATGAACGGGTGGGCGGACGGACGGACGGACAGACAAACTATTGTGGTTGGGAGAATTCGTTAAAATGCATTTCATGGTTTGAAACGAAACTAGTTTTCAAAATTTATGCTGATTTTTCTTTTTCCCGTTATGCTGGAAAAAATAAAATGACAAGCAATGTGCGGTTGAGTGGAATAGGTGGGCTGTCGACATTCAGTGACGCTGACACGATTGAGGCCTGACGTCCCTCGGTTCGGTAATACTCGCTTTTATGGGGCAAGAGAATAGCGCGTCGTTCGACATTTGTGGCGGTAGATACGCAAAAAGCCGAACTTTCTCGCGCTTTATTTTTTATTTTTTTTTGCTGAATGTCGAATTTTTAACAAAACAATGAACAAATCCACTTTGATTTTGATCCTCGGGGCAGGAATTTGTTTTTACTGCCTCTTGTTCGTATGCTAAAATGCTACAAGAAAGCGGCAGCCTGGGACATACAACGAGGTGGTATATAAAAACGTTGTTCATAGTCCGGTCTTTTTTTTATTACTTTTTAACTGTGTTTTGTTTCACCTTATAGACCGGTTCCCGCATACAACGCAGAACTAAGTACTACTAAAAAAACTGCTGATGCAGCGCATACCTAAACCGAACTTAGCAATGATCCAGCACTGTATCAAAGTTGTATATAACTAATGGTGACAGATGGGCGTAGTTCCTTTTGACAATAAACGCCGCAATGCAGGGACAGAAAGTAAGGGACACAATACAAAGCGCAACTAATATTGCGCATACTGATGCAACGCAATTTCTTTTCCAATGCGTGTTAAAGCTTTAGCCTAAATACGCTATTTACAACAATTTTTTTTTATATTTCTCGTCCACCTTTTTAATATACAGGGTGAACATGGAGACGGCAGGCTCTTTAAATCGACCGGAAAATTCGGTTTCTTAACCTATCGCGCTACGACGTTGTGCAGCGTTGCCCACAAATGGTGCATTTTTTTTTTTTTTTTTTGTAAAATTTGCAAAGAATGAACTTACCTGAGGAAAAAGTAAAGAAAGAAAAAGGCTTAGCTCCTATGGAAACGCAGTGACGCCACCGGTCTTCAAACAACACGGCGCCGTTTCGCACGGAAGACAAGAGATGGCGCAAGCGGTCGCGACGCCAACTGCCGCCAACGAACGAGCAGACGACGCCGAGAGCCGGCGCTTTTAGCAGACAAGGAACTGCAGTTCCTTGTTGTTACCGCGCCTGTTTTTGTTTCTGCGACTGTCGCCGCCTGCGGAACGCGCGCCGCTTTTGAGTCGAAAAGTTTATCTGCTAAAGAGGCCGGCTCTCGGCGCCCGTATGCTCGTTCGTTGGCGGCGTTCGTTGCGCCATCACTTGTCTCCGGTGCGAAACGGCGCCGTGTTGTTTGCAGACCGGTGACGTCGCTGAGTTTCCATAGGAGCTAAGCCTTTTTCTTTCTTTACTTTTTCCTCAGGTAAGTTCGTTCTTTGCAAATTTTACAAAAAAAAATGCACCATCTGTGGGCAACGCTGCACAAAGTCGTAGCGTGATAGGTTAAGAAACCGAATTTTCCGGTCGATTTAAAGAGCCTGCCGTCTCCTTGTTTCACCCTGTATTAACCAGTACCCCGTTGAAATTTCTCACTGTTTTAATATTTACGGTGAAGGAAAACAATTACAAAACATTATTCGCTCGCTCATTATTTAACTAAACAATTATTTTATCACTATGTTCGCTTGTTCTAGAACTTCGCCACGTTTTTGCGCTCTTGAGGCCGTAACAAAGCCAACACACCACGGCGCCGCTAGCAGCGTGAAAGCAACCGGTCACACTATTTGTACGTTGCACGCCAACTATGGTCATCGTCTGACATTTTGATGATCTATTGGGGCGGTTTTCATATTGCCTTTACGTGGGTACGGCTTGTATCGTGAAACTTAAGTGCTGGAAGCCCAATTTCGCCATTTCGTATACGACGTTCGGCACCATTACCCACCACTGAACGTCCAACCAAATGAACCCGTTTCAAACTTCAGTGCCTTCTGATGGCTCAGAAAGCATCGTGAAAGTGCATTTCATCCGGCACCACCGCTTTCGCACCTCAATGGCAAACGAATCGGCAACCTATAAGCCTGTTGATTACATTTTCGCCATCAAAAGGCTTTCAAGCTAAACTTGTGCCCAGAGATTGATTCGAAATAAACGCTAACGCAGGCGTTGCATCTAATTCCTGCGTCGTGTTATACGGACGTCTCGAACGTATGCAAGTATCATTTTTCCTCCGCTTGGTACAGTATCCCTCAACTTCTTCATTCATCTGCCTCAAGAAAGCCACCACTATCTGGCACAGATGCCGTAAACCGACGTTTTGATCTGGATGATAATAGTACCGTCGTGCAGTCGTGTATCACTAGGTGTATCACCAGGCAAGCGGACGTACCGCACTGGCTAAATGTCTTATCTACAGTGGTTCACAATGTCGCCATACTCTGGCAGATTAGACTCCTGCCGCCTAAGCCTCTTAAGACAAATTTGTTGTTGTTTTGCAGAACACTGGGATGATAGCGATCGAAGTTGGCAAGACTAATTTCGAAAAGGGTCTATTGTCGCGTTTCCGAACAACGTTCGGAACCATTATTTATTCTGAAGTTCTAACCATATTAGGAAAACTATGTCCGCGTCCGTTCAGCTGCAAAGAACTGCCCTAAAATCCCCGACAGCGGCCGCTGATCTGGAAACACAGCATCCAGCACTCTCTTCGCGTTGCGTCGCCGCCAGCTCCCCCCCCCCCCCTCCCCCCCCCCCCCCCCCCCCTCTCCAAAAGAAACAAAATAGAAAGCAATTTATTTGGGGAGTTGTTCCCGTGGAAAGTCTGAGCCGAATTTAAAGGTCATTACGCTCCATTGATGTTTTTTCAAGCGCTTTGCCTCAAGTGTAAGTAACTGCACACTAAAATGGAGCGCAACATATTCTCGGGGAAATGGCTTGTTCGAGGACCCACGGGTCGCTCGCTACGTGGCATGTTCCGTAATAGTTCGACTTAAAGCCTGGGGGGGGGGCTTCCTTTCGCGACGCGTTTAAGTTTCTAAGTATGTTTCCTTACCCTGCGCTGGGCCGTACATCTTGCCGGAAGATTTGCGCGGTAGATTATTCGCTTTATTGCGTAAGAGACTACGATAGAAATCCGCCCATTCAACGAATGTGTCCCAAGTTGCCGGAGCGCGAAACAACTTCGAGCGCTGTTTATCTTAATGAGTAATAAAACGACGTGTAATGCCTTTTTCTCTTAGGCAATTACCTCGATGTCTACAACATCAGCGGGATATAAAGATATCAAAGACTCGTGCCGCAATCTCAAAGCGACAGGAAGGGCTGTTCGTAACTACCATAGAGTGAGTTTACTATTAGTTTAAAGGGAAAGGCCCCATGTATTTCGGCCGCTTTGGAATGGCGGGGCATAGATGGGAACAACGGTGGTTCCGATTGGACCATATTGTTGGCAATGATTTAAGATACACAAAAAAGAAAAAAAACCAAAAAATATTATCTGCAAGGTCTGTACCTAGTAATTACAGTAAGAACGCAGGCGAGCAGGTGTATATTTAGAATCTCGATGAATTACCTTAGACTGGGGTGTTGCACGTTTTGGATTTACGAATTCGCGTTGTGCAGGGTTTGTGTTACGAGTATAGAAAAGCAAATCCGAACCCCTTTTCTTCCAAGAAGTTGTCATTCTAAAACTCTAAAAGTGGGAGTGGTAAGGTCTCTTATCTCCAATGCGATGACGATGTCGTGTATAGATTTATCTGGCAAGCTCAGTAAAAAGACAGTATAAAAGACTATGTGGCACGGGGTCCGAGGAAGGCTTCGTCGGAAGGCACATGGCTCTAATGAGCGAAAGACGAGGAAGGCGCGAGGATATCGCACAACGTGAAGGCATGTGCAAAGAAGTTTGGTGTGGACGTTGTGTTTAGTACAGATTTCAAGTTAGAAAACATCAACCCCTTTTTTTCTGGAGCCGAAGGTGTGCCAAAAAGCCCACAGAAAGACGTCGGTCCCTTTTGAGAGTGGGGTAGAGTATGAGATCCCTTTGGCCTGTGTATTCAAACACGTCGGTCAACCGTCCCGGCGTCTAAATGATGGATTAACCGAGCGCCGGCGAAACGCCAAATTCAAAGCTCCCAACTCGGAAGTGGCGACGCATACCCACCACTGTACAATCCAGTGGGTGGAAAAAGAAGTAATGCACAAAGAACGCAAAAGATTCGCGAGAGAAACAGTTAGAATAAAAACGATAGGCGATAGTGTAAGCCAAGCCTCTTTGCAGCTAAGTGATGCTTCCAAAGCCCCCCCCCCCCCCCCCCCAAACACAAATTAATTGTCTTTAGGGGGGGGGGGGGGTCGATGTGAAGGTAAATGACGCATGTTTTGTGGAGGGCATCCCGGTTGTCTTTTAAATCATCTATGTGAGGGTGCAGGTGAGACGCGTGTGCAATCTGCATTTGTTTAGAAAAGGAGGGAGAAGTGCCAAGGCTGAAGTGGTCTGGGTTCGCAGCATGGTTTGAGCTGAGTGAATGGATTGGCCTTTGGTGTGCATAGTTGTAAGGTAGGATGTATTGACGACTCCAGCGAAATCGACGCCACCTAGCGGCAACACCGAAAAGCTCAAGAGAGGAGGTCGTTTTAACTCTGTCGTCTGCTATCGCTACTTGGTTCTCGTAGGCAGCATAAAAACGAACCTCGTTTCCAGGAATTATTTTTATGCTTCCGCCTTGTCATTTCTACGCACTGACTAGAAGAAGGTTTCTACCGTCGAAAAATCGCTTCGCTTTCATATGTAACACCGGTTTTACGTTGCAGTGCAAGAAGTTTATGGTGATCCGCGTGCTGAACGACGAAAACGACTTCCTTTCGTCCGCCAGTTTGCCTGACCAGCGCGCCCCCTATAGTTCGCTGGAGTCGCGAACATAAGATAAGAGAGCAGAACGGGAATGTTCCTTTATGTGTTTGCTTTATCTACTAGGCCCCAATAAATCGATGAGTTGCGAATAAGTGTTTCTTTTCAATCGTTCGCGTTTCTTGTGCGCTTTAATCTTCACCATATATAAGAGAGGTTTATTTCAATAAAGTTTTAGCAGAGTTTGAACCTTTGTCCTCCTTTTATTTTTTTTTTTTAATTTCTCTTTCACGATCAATATTTCTAGGTTTCTCGCTCCAGTCTCGGGTAACTCATTAAGATGGCTGTCTCGAGTGTTTTCTAGCTTTATTTTGCACAAAAACTCCAGCCTTGTATAAAACAAAGTTGACGAACACTCCGACAACCTCAACTCGTCGCGGCAAAACGAGCACGCCTAACCTGTCGACCACTTTCTCGCTCCGCTTCTTTGTCGCTCTCTTTCTCGTTCTTTCTCTCGGGGGACCAGCATTAGTCGTGCTTAGAGACTCGATGGGGCGTCTTGCCCTCAGACTCAAGAAGCGCACTTTCAGCACTAGATCTATTGGACATGGCGGTCCCGCTGGCCCGATCAGCGGCTCACAGGGCTTACACGTTGTCAACCCACGGCTGGGGGCTCGTCTTTCAGTGGATACCATCGCACATGGGAATTGGCGGAAATGAGCGAGCTGATACCCTTGCCTCAGGACGAGCCAAGCCTATTCCTTTCACGGTGCAGCGAAACAGGAAGATACTGCAGCCTCATGAACAGAACGCGTCACCCACGCCAAGGAGTCGCATATGGGAATCCAACGCCTCCTATTCTGGAATCGGCGTTTACGAGACGTAAATTCGGTGTACTTCACCGCCTCCGATCGGACAGTGCCTCCGCTGCCAAAATTCTACACAAAATATCCAAACTTAAGATGTCGCGCTGCGTCCCTTGTGTTATATCTATAGGATTCCGTTTTGTTTTTGTTTTTTTTTTTGGGGGGGGGGGGATCAATCAATTTTTTTGAGCTTAAGTGCGCGGCGTTGGATCTGGTGAATGGCGAATGAAGACAGTTCCAGGAACAACGGGCGTCTCGTTAATGACATGTCTTATTCTAGTTCGAACTTTCGTTTTGATAAGGCGTTGCAGATGCCAGGTGCAAAAGAAAAGTCAAAACGTAATAACGGGAAACACATTTTAACCGGGCTTGGCGGATCCCGGTAATCTTAATATTGCTCGGCAACCAATAGAATTGCGGCATCTGCTGATACGAACGCTGGGGGTCCAATCACGTAGCAACAAGCGGCGACATAATAAGCCAGGCAATTCCGGTCAAAAACGAAACCAAAATAAATGACTGGCATCCCTTTAGTAGCACGAAATATAATCACAGCCGAAATATTACATCAAAGCGAAGCCGCGTACTCCACTAAAACCGATATTAAAGACGCGACGGGCTGCTCTTTAGCGGGCGGCGAAAGGGTAAGCTATTTTAGTCGTGGAACACTGGCACAGCACCTTTTAAGACTTCACATCGCGGTGTGTAGCTGCGGCTGATAGGTTGTACCGCGTGCCGCACATATAGTTAATATAATGTACTCTAGAGGTTCAAGTGGCGCTAGTGTGCTGACTCAAATTGAAGCAGACAGCAACCAGCCGAAAAAATTCCACTTCCGGTAATGCATTTCTATGCGAAAACGTGAGTGCATTTTCTTCCTGCGCTTGATTATAAGTTGAATATCCCAAATAAATTGTACGTACTAGGTAGCTTGGAAGATTGTTTAGTCAGGCAGACTAAATATTTTGTCAATTACGGCGTTCTTCTTTCAAATTAATTGCATTCAAAATGGTACTAAAACAGCTTCGTACATGTATTTTTGTGCACTGTCGGACACTGTTAGCGCGTGCCAAACGAACGAAAGTTATCTGGAAAACCAAGCGAGATGGTAAGAACTACGCGGTAACACTATATCAGTAACTACCCGTGCATGTACGATAAAAATAAATCGAAGGCCACGTAATATATTTGATCTGAAATAAATACTGCTTCATTCTTTCCGCTCTGTGCGAAGATGCTTGTTCCACGTTCGAAACATCACCCGCACGCTCGAAATGTTTGAGAACAAGTGCCCGATAAAAGCTGCCCGGCTGTGAAAACAATACATAGAGGCACCTTTCACAGGCCACGTACTTCATTCTTTACGTTTTGAGTGTTTTTATTCACTCATAAGGACGCACGACGGGGTCATTTTCATATAGTGACAGGGCTGGCATATTCAATACATAAGTGTCACCGAAATGCTGATGAACCTTGAACTTATTCTCTATTCCTTTCGATTGTAATCTTGCTTTGAATCGTCGCTTGTTTTTACGCACCTTCTGCGGAACACGTTTGGGGCTGAAATGTAGCGAAATTAAACATCGTTCACTGATGAAGAAAAAGGCGCCAACTAAAGCAATTACACATTTACAATGTTAATCAAGGTACATACTATTTGGTACGAGCCAAATATCAAACCTGTTCCATGTTATTTTACGGTGAAGAGACAAAATGCACTCGCGTTCTCCCATAGGAATGCACAGGAGCACCGCAGAAGTAGACTGGTTGCTGTCTGCTTCAATTTGCGTCACGGAAGTTGCATAGACACCAGCACCCGTTGAACGTCTAGCGTACATTAGCTGAGTTCGATGTACTTACATTTCCTGCACTGGTGCAGAAAAGTGTAGGGTGGTGTACTTCCGGTCGTATCTCAATAGACATACCGGAAGTGCAAACTGCCCTACACTTTTCTGCACCGGTGCAGGTGGTGTAAGTAAATCGGACGCACCTATTATAATAACTTTATGGTAGCGCAGCACCGTTGTGACATCAGGCCGCGGCCGCACGGCTGACGATCAGTGTTGCCATCCAGTCTAGCAGATTGTTTCGGTTTTGCTACAGACGCCCGAAACCAAACGTTTATCCGTGATATTTATAAAACTATACATAATATCGAGAATAAAAAAAATATATATATAACTTGTAATTCAGGGACACTGCTTCAGCCGAAAGCTGTCATAATCCCAAATTCGAAAATATTCCACCGAGTTGCACTTTAAGCTGTCACTGCCCATAGTAGCTTCCTGAATCAGGCGTATCATGTAATAGCCCTGTCAGACGAGAACGCTGAAGGTCTTCGAAAGTAAGTCCTTTAGAGAACCGGCAAATCATCTCACGATCCCTGAAATGTACTATCACGATCAATATAAGTGCGAACACCGCTCCGCGTGGCCCGCGGTACAATCAGTGCCCCCTGGCGATTGCTCTTTGAAGCATCAGTGCACCTTGCGGTCGAGACATATCGTCTCTAGCGATCGCCGCACTACTCTGCAGTTCCGGGTCGTCTTCTAGCGAAAAAAATCAGCGCAAAAAAAACGACGAGGACGTCCCGTGTCTTCGTCCTCGTCGTTTTTATCGCGCTGTTTTCTATGATGAAGGGCATCACTCACGCTCGCACCGCGCTAAGTTCTTGCCTGTGTGCATTGGAGGTCCTTTGCTCTCGCAAAACTCACGCGAAGAAAATAATAGGCAGTCCTAGTTTATTGTTTTGATACATCCGATAACAATATGATGCATGCTTAAAGGCGTCGGCGAAGTATCGGGTATTGTTATCGGAGTAATGTGAATAATCTACTAAAACTTCCCAATAAAAAAGATGACCGTAAAAATATTTATACGAGCTATTTCTGCTGGCGCACATTGCTAGCAAAAAATACGCTTCGTCATTGGTGAACAGTTTCGTGGTTTCGCCGACCGTTTTTCGCTAGCAGACGACCCGGAAGTATAGAGCGGGGCGGCGATCGCTAGAGACGATGTCTCGACCGCAGGGTGCACCTATATTTCAAAGAGCAATCGACAGGGGGCACTAATAGTACCGCGAGCCACGCGGAGCGGTGTTCGCACTCATATTGATCGTGACAGTACATCTCACCATCTCACAATCCCAACCACACGACCTTTCCGGAATTATGTGGTGCCCCTGCAGAGTCTACTTTACGCACTGTGACGTTCAGACGGACATCACGTGAAATTATCAAAGAAGGGAGGTTGAAATTGACGTTGGTTTAACAGTTCGTGATTTCAGGAGGCAGAGAAGGCAGAAGGAAAGTAAAACAGAGTATGTAATAACTTTCTTATCCGTTCGCTTAATTTTTGTTTTGTGTTCTGAGCTCCTAATGATCATACAGAATGTTCGAGCGTTTGAAGGTTATACTCTGTATGCAGACTGTCTTTGTTATGATGTATTAAAACAAAAGCTAAAATGTTAATAAGAAGAAAGCAACTTTTTCTTCTTTTAGTAATTTAGATGGGGCACATACTTTTGTTTTTCCGGAAAAAACTATTTTGCGCAATATTAAAGGGATACTACAACGAAATTTCGGCGCTCATTTTTTGGTCTATATCTGTTCAAAAGAGCAGTATCACATGGAACATACCTATATCTTGTTAAAAAAGTCTCGAAAAGGAATTTTAAAACGAATTAAACGATTAGCAAAGAGCACCTGGTGGATGTCGCTAACGCCTCGTTTGTAATGCTCGTCTAGGAACCTTGACAGCTAGTGACGGAGGTTGTCTCGCCTCCAGCCACGACGAGAGAAGGGGGGAAGGAGGAACTCCCCTCTTCCCGAGAATCCCTTTTGTGTGTCGCAGAAGTCGCTATTGTCCCCCTACAAGATTATAGAAGATTAACCCGTCACTCAAAATTCGTACAAAAGCAGCCGCTTCGGTGGCTGGAACGACTAGGCCATCTTCTCGGCGTCAGCCTCGCCGTAGCTTTGCTCGTCTTGAGACGACCTACGTCACGATTGCGTTGGATGTCACGTGCTCTAAGCTGGGCCTTCTCCGAGCGCTTGCCAGAGTGGGCCGTTTATAACGAAAAATACAGCCACCAGGATCAAAATGCAAACGTGCGAGTGTCATTTACGGATATTGTGGATCATATTCAACCTATTTTTGAACACGACGGAAATATTTCAAATTTCGTTGAAGTATCCCTTTAACCTTGTTCGAAGAAATGCCCGCGGCCCGCTCTAAGTACCGCCACAGATCAGTGGCCCCGCCCATTTCTGCAGGATTGCTCTGGCTGCTCGACCAAACACGCTCGCGAGCCAAGTGTGTCTTTCGCGACATTCGGTGAGTCTAGTCTGGCGTCTGACACCACCTGCTGGTTGTGCGAGCAAGGGCGCGGCGTCCTTCGGCATCGCCTGCTATTCCACCATACACCGTCTATGCGGAGAGCAAGCTTGTCTGCTTCCTTTGCTGGGGTTGTGGGGATGTCAGAACGCCAAGCTCTGATTGGCTCTGATCGAAGCATAGTGGATAGACCTCAAAGCAAGCTGCCTTGAGGTCTAACCACTACCCTTCAATCAGAACCAATGAGAGCTCGCCGTTCTGACGTCACCACAACACTAGCAAAAAAGAAGCAGACGAACTTGCGGTCCGCATAGTCTGGAACGCTCGCAAGACGCTACCGTGAAGGCGGCGTTCAAGCGTTCCTTCATGCACAATCTACGGTCCAACACAAACGTCTGTCAGCGTATGTCGATGTGCAATGAAAAGCGACCGCGACGACTAAAAAAATGAACAAAATAAAAATGCAGTCCTTTTAACTTTTCTTTTGTTGTTGTTTTTAATATTCTTTTTTACTCACATGGCATCCGCGTGAACGTGGGTGAGCGTCGTGACGCAACATTCAAACGCGACCTACATATATTGGATTTGGCAGGCCAGGTGTTCTGCAAATTCTGAGAGCTACCTGACTTTTGAAGTGAAACGACACGGGAACATACTTGGACAAACTTGAGGGTAGGCGAACGTCCGATTGCTTCCAGCTAAAGGGCTCGCACTCATGAAAATATACGTATACTGTGCATACGTATCCCCTTGGTATTGAAACCATGGTCGGAATCATGACAGTCGCACACTTCACAGAAAAGCGGGGCCGTTTTTACGGGAAAAAACATCTTCATTCAGCATCAACACACGCAAACGAGCAAATCAGACCAGGGGCCCTAATCTGGACACTTGGCGAAAAAGTCGGCGAGAAATCTGGCGGCTCTGATTGGCCGACGCCGCACTTGACCTTGGCGCCGGCGAATCATAGCCGTCACATTTCTCGCCGTCTTTCTCGCCAAGTGTCCAGATTAGGGCCCCAGATCAAGCAAAGTACTGGGTGATTCAAGGAGCGGCCAGGCTCTTTGATTCGACCGCAAAATTCGGTTCTTAACCTATCGCGCTACGACATTGTTCAGCGTTGCCCACGGATGGTGCATTTTTTTGTAAAATTTGCAAAGAGCGAAGTTACTTGAGAAAAAAGCAAACAAAGAAAAAGGCTTAGCTCCTATGGAAACGCAGCGAAGCCAACGGTCTTCGAACAATACGGCGCCGCTTCGCACGGGAGACAAGAGATAGCGCAAGCGGTCGCGACGCCGATTGCCGCCAACGAACGAGCATACGACGCCGAGAGCCAGCGTCTTCAGCAGATGATCTTTTCGAATCAAAAGTGGCGCGCGTTCCGCAGGCGGCGACAGTCGCAGAAACAAAAAAAGGCGCGGTAACAACATGGAACTGCAAAGCAGACGACATCAGTACCCCCCAAAAAAACAGTCAAAATATCCCGACAAACCATTTTTTTAATCGATTATCTGTCCATTCAATATGTTTTATTAGTAAGGATGATAAAATAATGCATTGGCAACTGATATCAGAAAAGCTCGCGCCGCTCTTGAGTCGAAAAGATCGTCTTCTAAAGACGAAGGCTCTCGGCGCTGTATGCTCGTTCGTCGGCGGCACTTGGAGTTGGCTTCGCGACCGCTTGCGCCACCTCTTCTCTCCCGTGCGAAGCGGCGCCGTATTGTTTGAAGACCGGTGGCTTCGCTGCGTTTCCATATGAGCTAAGCCTTTTTCTTTCTTTACTTTTTCCTCAGGTAAGTTACTCTTTGCAAATTTCACGAAAACAATGCACCATCTGTGGGCAACGTTGCACAAAGTCGTAGCGCGATAGGTAAAGAAACCGAATTTTGCGGTCGATTTAAAGAGCCCGGCCACTCCTTCAATCACCCAGTATAGTTGACGTGGAAAGCTAGACGTAGACCAGTCCCGCTACGCAAAACAAGCACCCACAACGCGCTTCCCAAAACACGTACTTGCGACAGTTATTTGCTCCAAACTAGGTCGGTTGAGATGTTCCTCTAACACCTCGGTGAACGCAGAACGACTCGCATTTATAAAAATAAACGAGCTCAATGAGCTACGCTTTTCGAGCACGCCGGAAACGCCGGCAGCCATTTTTTTTTTTAATCTTTTGAAATCAAGATCGAAAAGGCGATCTCACGATATTGTTTTCGCAATAATAACTCTATCTAGATTACCTGTTTCTGGAACATAAAAGTATTGTCAATAAAAACATTTCTACGGCACGGAGGAACACTTTTACAACAAACATGTCACACGTCCATCACATCTCCAACCAATCAAAGTCAAAGAATGGTGCTTAGCTAGCTAAGCATCTTTTGTTATGGGCGGGGTCCAGACTCAGGAGGCCTGACTCCCATATAAATTTTGTCTAACCACGTAAATGTTGCTAAACAATTTTTTTTTTCGTGGAAATATTTACAAAATTTATGTCCCATTTGGGCTCTTAAAATTGTTTTATTTTTTTTTCATTTCAGTCTTTGTTTTTTTATAAGGATCTTGTAACACGGGTCATTGTCGTTGGTTGGAAAGCGCGAGAAAATATATTTTAAAACAAAAAAAAAAAACGATTCACAAATTGAACCTAACGGATGCCCTTGAAGCTTCGTTGGAGCTTCCCGACGTCATTGGTTCCTAAAACCCCTTATAAAGGCTTTTTTTTTACAAGTAGAGTTAACTATTGTTGTGGAAACGCACAAGACTGGTGCCACGAGCGGGTGCTCCGCCGCCATTCGCTTCCAAGGGCCGCTCATTTCAGTGCTGCGTCGCCATTTGCTTCCAAGGGCCACTCGAGACACGGTGCCTCGTGCACTGGCGTATTTGACGCTATATATATATATATATATATACTTGCAAAGCAATCGCAAACATATCAAGTGGCTCCATTGGCCCGGAAGAGCAGCTCTGCGCCGCGAAAGCACGGCGTGCTTTACGGATCAGGCCTGTTTCAGAGCGCAAGAGATTTCCGGAGAAGGACACCGTTGAGTAGGACACGCTGGGCTGCGCGTCAAGCTTTGCAAAGAAAGCTCCAGTGTTGACCAAGTTGCTGGCCGGGCGGCCGTCGCCTTTGAGGATATTGTTTGCTTGGTTGGACGGATCAAATATTTGCGACGATTACGTGCGTTTACAGCAAGAAGCCGTGCTATCGTGCGGCAGAGGGCTTATGGGCAGCAGCGTGGTGTGTCGCGTATCGTGAGATGCCGGTGCGCTAATCCATCAGTTAGCGAGCGAGGGAGAACTACCGAAGCTGTTCGTATCGCTCGTCCGTCCCGCTAGTCCGTCGTATATTACGCTCATGCGGAAATGGTTTTTGCAGTGAGGACTTTACTATAAAAAAAGCGCAACGGCGCTTTTTCTTAGTGGATGAAACTAACGTCTCTAGATGAACGCTATGCGAGGTAGCGACAAGTACTCTTCCCCCGACTTCCTCCCCTCGCTCCTGTTCTCTGCTAGCACGGGGTCCGCCATGTTCTTCCTAACTCGCCCTCCATGGCTGCGTTCGAAATCTTCCGAGTTATTCCGGCGGGTCATGTCACGTGAGAATTTGGATAGAACAACGCTGGATGCGTGTAGGTTTTTGAATGCCAAGCTACCACAGCTTTACTCGAGTGTGAGGTCGCGTCAAATCCGCCATGTTCTTCCTAACCGGAAACGGAACGTTGGCACGGGCCAATAAGAGCGCGTCGGCATATCAATCGCTGTCGCTACTTAGCAAAGCCTTCAATCAAGGGTCTTCATATCACACAATAGTATGGCTTGACCAAATAACCTCATCTCTTGACTGCGAACTCGCCGTCAGCGAGCCGGAAACGGCGTAGCTGACTAACGTCGTCATCGTAATAATATTCGTCGTTTTGACGTGGCATTATAATTCTACCCACACAACCGCAGGTAGCCAGCAGTGCGAACACTCCGCTAATGCGCTGCTGCAGCGGTGGAGACGGTGCACGGTCATGCGGTCGTTCAGTCCTCGGGACATCGACAACGCGAGGTTGGGTGAAACGCGTTGATGCCAACAAGTGGCAAAGTTTATAACTACGGTATGCTTGGCCCCGAGAGGTCCGATGACGTCACGGCCACAACCTGACTCGACGGATGTCCCGAGACGAATCCCGCCCTCCGATGGCCGATTTCGAAGCGCTCGCCCAGATTCGGCTCTAAGGACGCAGAATATAACCGTCCGCACAAAACACAAGCATGCAATTATAATTTGCAGGTACAAATGATCATTTTCGACTTCTATACGTTTTAAGCATATATCACGTTTTGATTCAAATAGGCTGTGAGCGACAAGAAGTTGGACGTAAAAACAACAGAAACAAATATAAAAAATAAAAAACAAGAGCGTTGTGGCAATTAAAAAAAAGGAGATAGCTTAAGAAAAAAAATTCTACTAACTGAAATGGAGTTCCTTTTTTATCACTTTGAGCGCTTGATGCATACCGAAATAACCCGAGATATGCCCTACTACTGATAGATAGCTCGCTCCTATTTCTGGTTTGATTTGCTATTTTTTTTTCTTAAGCACCGAAAGATAGCCCAATGCTAGTAATCGTAGTATTCGGATCAATGTTGGCCTAGGCGTAAATTCAGCCAGTTAGCTATGGTGAAATATTAGCTAACATTCCTGACTGGGAAGTACAGTCATATTTGCTTTATTGCCCCTCGGCACAATAAGAAGCTTGGCAGGGGCCCCCAACTTGAAATAGCATTTGTTTAACTTTTCTTGATTGCACGTCGAAAGAAGAGCACCCAAAATTTCCACCCTATTTGCTCTAGATTTTAGCTAGGATATCTCTCTGGATACTACGGTAGTCTAATTAGTCTAATCCAATGTAATCGAATCTTGCCACTCGGCCACTGTGTTTACTTCGTTTCACTTTAAAGGGAAACTTAAGCGGTTCTCTATTTGAGGAAAATCACTTAAATCGTCCTCATTTGGCCTCCAGCATCCCAAATATCAAGATTATTTTTTTTTTTTTTTTTAAATTTGGTTAACGGAGTCTGTAGAAAATAATTTCCGAAATACTGCCGAAGTCCTTCCTTCCCGGAACGTGACGTCATATCTAGAGTTTTCGGAATTTATCCACTCTCGCGCATGTTCATGATCGACAAAAATCAACCATAATCATAATCAATCATAATAATAATTGATACAATAATTTTATCGATTATGATTGTGGGACACAATAAAAAAAGCTGTTATGTGCAGCTTGATTGATCCCTGGTACCAGACTTATGCTCGTTACTTAAAAAAATGTAATGGATTACAATTACAAATTACCGAGCCTCAAATGTAATGGATTACCGTTAAAATTACTTTCGCTGAAAAGTAACGGAATACTTTACTCTTTACGTTACAAATCACTTTCACGTTACTTTTTCTGTACACTTATCCAAAAAAACAATAGAAACAATTTTGATATTTTTCAAAAATGTTCTGCAACACTATTCATTTCTCATACGCCCGTATTATGGTAGTGCTTGTAAAAATAAAATATTGTATTTCAGAGATGGAGTGTAGGTGCACTCTGTTTACCTGTAAGCTCACAAGGCACGGAAAGCTGCAACCACACCGCCATCCCGCCAGCTTACGACCTCCGGAAATGATCCCTCGAATTGTGCAGACTAAGCTAGCGGTGCGAATGCTCAGTAGCAGCGTCTACCTGCGCTACGAGATTCGGAGCTAAACTGATCTACGAAAGCTCCCATTTGTCTCGGGTGTTTCACCTGCTATTCACAAGAAAAGTAAAACTTGGTTCTAACGTTACAAAGTATAGCCAATGCAGGATGCGGGTGTCCTAGCTTACCTTGATATGTTTCCGTAGATTAGGGGTTGTTGTTCTTGCTGAAGAAATTGTGTGTTTTTTTTTGGCAAGCAAAGTTCATTGAAACTCTAGGTTTTCTTTTGCCATGAATTTTGAACATATTATAAAGAGATGGCCATGGAGACGACGGACACCCCTTGACCGAAAACTCGACAAGTCGGAGAAAAAGCAGCGGTTACGGGTAATCGATCGTTCATCGGTTTTCACTTTCATACCAATATTCGTGGAGGCCAGGGGAGTGGAGAGCATAGAGAGCAAGACAAGTGGTGGCCATCGGTCTCACAAAACAATAGAAGATTACACCGCTTTTATGCGTTCTCTCTCTCTCTCTCTCTGTCAGCACCACTTAGATGGCCTACCCCGCCCTTTTATGTTAACAGTTGACTGTAAAGTGAGGAGTGGACTCGACCACCATGCCCAGACAAGTAAATCAAAAGTAGCATCGCCCGCACCCTCGAAGACGATGCTCTTAAGGTACATTTATACTCCAACGTAACGTCGACGGGCGCGGCGTAGCGCAGCGCGCGCAGATACTGATTTGTCGCAGATGTCGAGTTCCAGGTTGCCGGCCAATGAAAGGCGCGCGTTCTGCGCTACGCTGCGTTCACTGCGCTCAACGTCGGAGTATAAACAGCCCTTTAGCCTCGCGCCGGGCGCTTTTCAGCCTTGCCTCAAGAGCGTGCTAGAATGCAGTAGCGCACATCAAAGACAAAGAGAATTCGACCCCCTCGCGCAAGGCTACATCGTCTGTTATGTGAGTTGTGAGCCCGAGAATCGAGGGGGTACGACAAGCATTTGATATCTGTGCAGGTGGCGGGAGACGTCGAAGAAGTTGGAAAGGGTAAAACGGGGTAAAAGACAAAAACAATTAAACACAAGGAGCTTTCTCCTGCCCGGGAGAAGAAGAAAAACACGATGCAAGGCGACGGAGAGCCTACCCGGCCTTCTCTTACTTGAACTTTCTTTTTAGTATATTCGTACATGCCTTGCCCGTTTTTCTAGTGGCTCTAGTGACCGGTCATACAAAAATCCCGTCTTCTTTTCGGCAATTCTCCCCTTCCTGATGTTTTCTATTTTGTTGAACTTGCACTCTTTATGCTGCTAAATGTTCTGCTCGTATTGCTCCAGTTACTGTATTATGCTCATATTTAAAAAAAAAGTAACCAGTAATTAAAGTAATTCGTTAGGAATATTTTGAAACGAAATTACATTACAAATTACTTCTGAAAAAAAGTAACGTGGCAATTACAAAATTACTTGAAAAAGTAACGGATTACTTGTAACGGATTACTTTCCAAGTCTGCCTGGAACCCTACATTAATGGTCAGCTGGAAGCTTGTAGAAAACACAAAAAAGTAATACACATACACAGACATACACAGAAAGCAACGATTGAAATTCACGTAACTACACATTTTAAACTCTTAAAAAACAAGATAGAAATCAGCTGCAAACATACGAGCGCCAATCTTTAAACATTAGACACAAAATCTACCTTATTAATATAAAAATCAGAGCAAATCGCCTGCTTTCGCAAGAGTTGCGGTGACGTCAGGATGACGCCGAGCTCTGATTGGCTTTGATTGAAAGGATAGTGGGTAGACCTCAATGCTAGATGCCTTGAGATCTACCCACTAATTTTGTACAATAAGCCAATAAGAGCTCGACGTTCTGACTTTATCGCAACCTCTGTTCAGGAAGCAGACGAACTTGCGCTCCGCTTAGTTCGTCCACTCAGCGAAAAAAAAAATAAATGCCGCCTAAATTGTTTTTCCCTGCAACACAGGAACATCAAACAAGCTTCCATTGGTGCTGCATTGCTTACAGAAAAAAAAAATGATGTACCAGGATTTGCGGAAAGATCATGCCGTCCTTGCACCAAGAAAGTGAAGGAAAAAAGAAGACGCGAGTGCATGGGGACGTCAGAACGCAGAGATCTATTTGGAATGATTAGTGGGTAATCCTAAAGCTAGCTGCTTTTGTTTCCAGCGCACTCGTGGAACGCGGTCGATTGCTAAACGCCAGAGTTCAGCGGTCCGCGTTCGCTTTTGAACGCATTCGAAGAGGGAGGAAAAGCAAGGGGCAACTAGCTCAACGTCTACCCACTATAGTCGAGACCGGTTATGACGAAGTAAACGGGAATCGGAAATCACTTCACTATATCCGCTATTTCGTTATAACCGACTTCGGTTATAATGAAGTGCAAAAGGGAATGGGAAATCGTGATCGCTTCGCTGTAGCCTGCTATTTCGTTATAACCGACTTCGTTATAACCGCTCTTGACAGTATTCGTTCAAATAAAACTTCGGCGTTCTGACGCTCCGCCCCTTCTCGTCCCCTCCTTTCTCCCAGTTTCTCGGCAAATATTCACAACTCCAGCGAACTATAGGGGGCGCGCTGGTCAGGCAAAATGGCGGACGAAAGGAGGTCGTTTTCGTCGTTCAGCACGCGGACCACCATAAATGTCTTGCACTGTAGCGTAAAATCAGTGTTACATATGAAAGAATGGTGATTTTTCGACGGTAGAAACCTTCTAGTCAGTGCGTAGGAATGACAAGGGGTAAGAATAGAAATCATTACTAGAAACGATGTTTGTTTCTATGCTGACTACGAGAAACAAGCAACGATAGCAGACGACAGAGTCCAAACGACCTCCTCTCCTAAGCTTCTCGGCGTTGCCGCTACGCGGCGTCGATTTTGCTGGAGTCGCCGATACATCGCAAGCTCCTCCCGCAAATCCTCCTACATCTTAAGTCCAGACGCATTAGCTGCGTCTGAATTTAGGCTGAAGCGAACTATAGTGTTTTGTTTTCTTTGTAAGCCTTGCAGCACTAATGGAAGCTTGTTTGATGTTAATACGGTGGGTGGTAAAAAAAACCTGCAGAGCACTGGACATGCCACACTAAGTGGGTCTTCTTAAAAAATCGGTTTCGGTTGAAATTATTTTTTTTATTTATTGTATGCGCCGAGAAACCGAGGGAGTGGAAGAGACGAAAGTTCGCGGCGACGCCAGAACGCCGAGCTCTGGTTGCTATAATTAGTGTGTAGACATAACGTTAGTTGCCTTTGTATCCACTGCACCCGTTGTGCTCTCTAGAACGTACAACCAGTCCCACCTAAGCGAATTCGTACCACTGATGCCGAGAATGGTCCAGACAAAGATCACAACTTGTAGTCACTGGGGAACACAGCAGATGAGAATGATGACACAGCGCACACGGTTGTCACATACAAGAAAAGCCGCGCAAGACGAACTCTTGTTGTCTTCAAGCCCGCGACAACAAACACGCCCTTCTGGCGTGTAAATCGAAATGTGCTTGCCAATGAAATTGACGCAGTTACACAATAAACGATTGTGTCACAGAAAGTCATCAAAAGATGGCAACTTCTTCGTAGATGTCGCCTCCCTCGGAGAGATCGAAGTAACGGCTCACATTCCAGAAGCATATTCCAGAAATTACGAAATGGTAAAAAAGGTGCCACTCGAATACACAAACGACGAGCTCTGGGATGATTTAAAATAGTTTTTAAGCGTATCCGTCCAGCGACAAGTGGCCTACCGACGCCAAGATGACGGAATCGTGGAGGAACGCCCTTCAACAACAGTCGTTCTCACATTCCGGACGGAACGAGCCATGCCTCTGCGCGTGTACCTCGAATTCACAAGCCATCCTGTTGAACAATACTTTAGTCAAGTAGTACAATGCTTTCACTGCCTAGGGTATACGGGCCTATCGCCAACAACTGCAGAGGGAACGTCGCTGTAATGTATGTGCAGGACTACATAGCAATAAGGAATGTAGCTCCATATAACCGAAATGTGCCAACTGCAGCGGCAATCACCCATTTACATAATGTTACGAATAAAGGCGACGAGATAATGAACATTAAAGTGAAAATAAAGGTTTAATTGGTGAACTTGTGTCAAACCAAAATAAAGAACGAGCGCCGAGGCAGCAGAAAAGCCGGCGACGATTTGGCGTTGTAACAGCAAGCGAGAGCGAGACTGACTCGACAAGGTCCCGCGCAGCTCCTTATCTACTGTGCGTGATTATTTCGAAAATTCGGCAAAGAAGCTTCGAGCGTCGCGAGCTCGGGGCGAGAATGAACAAGCACTTTCGAGAACAAGAAAACAGGAATTACTGATAAAAGTTACGCCCAGAGCCCTAAACTCGTCAAACCCCTAAACTCGTCGAACACAAAGTTGGAGCCGAAACTTCGCAGAGCGCGCCGATTGGACGTCGGCGAAAAAAGCGCAAAGTCATCGTCGTGATAGTCCTATCGGTGCGCTCCGTCAACTTCGGCCCAAACGTTGTGTTTGACGAGTTTAGAGTCCTAAGAATAAACGCGAATCTTCCATATAGAAGCCCGTGATCGAGCGTTTCTTTCTCGGCCCTGCTGGCGGCAATATTCTGGCTGTCCGACGAAGAAGGCCGTCACTGCTGCAAAAAGAATATCAACCATCCATGAAAGGCATCCGAGGTGCCGTGCTCCGTCACCGAATGCAACCGTTGTTCGCCGTCCACCGCAACCAGCCCAAATCGCACAATGCACCTACAAAGAAAGGTTACCCTGAAATATCAAAACGCCCTCAAAACGTGACAAAAAAAGAAGAAAACTACACCATTTGATGATTTTCCTCTCTTAGAGGAATTCCCAGGGCAATCGACGATGTCCACACCTGTGGCAGCCCCCCGCCACTCGAACTATTCGAGCGCTTCCTATCGATATGCCACCAACACCACAATCGTCGAATCATTCACAGCGCCCACGACAACAATGAGATCTTGCTGAGGTACTCGTACCCATGTTCTGCTAACTAGAGAGCGATTAATAACTCCCTTTCATGAACGCCACCATTGGACATAGCGTACGTCAGAACAATAAGAAGACCTCCATCTTACAATGGAATGAAAGAGGTTTGAAATCACGACTTTCAGACTCTAGACAGCTGGTTTTAAATATAACTTCCCCATTATTGTAATTTGTGAATCAAACTTGAATCGATTATCGCGGTATGAAAATTTTCACTCGACAAGCGCTAATAGTGTAATTCAGAGTGTGACAACGTTCATTAGAGGAGACCTAATGTATAGTGCAAACGTCGTTCCAGCACACACAAACGAACGAATATGTTCGTGCGACGATTTAAAACGGAAAAGCAAAGTTCACAATAACCGCATCATTTGTTACTCTAAACTCTATATTAAACAAGCAGTATTAGGAATCTTTCCTAAATAGAGCGACATTGCAACCCAAATTTACGGATGATTTGAATGCCCACCATCCCACATAGGTAGGGTGACCAGACGTCCTGTTTTGGCCGGGACAGTCCCGTTTTTGAGGTCCGTTTCTGCCGTCCCGTCTTTTTGTCCCAATAAGGAATCATGTCCCGTTTTCGCAGGAGTGCATAGTTTCGAAATCGGCACAAAGTGAGTTGAAGCAAGCGGAAACTTTGCCTACTCGTTTCAAGTATATTTTACAAAAATAACCGTAGGTACTTTAAAATATTTACCCAGTAAAATTTAGAGAACTGTTCTTGCCCTCAAACACGTTTTTCTGTTGAAAAGAGTCGTGTGTAGAAATATATATTTTTTTTTTGGGGTTACTGAACACAGCACGCATGTAGTGCGTTAACGCTTTGAAATAGCAGTTCTTGCATTCAATTTTTTCTCCCAATCTCAATCTTTAGTAGCCCCCCCCCCCCCCCCCCCCCTTTCCCTCTCCGGGCTGGGATGTCCCAGGATGTCCCGTTTTTTACCTTGAGGACTATGGTCACCCTACATATAGGGAAGCATTAGAACAAATGCCCGAGGAAGAGGCTCGGTGGAGCTAGCCGATAATTATCACTTATCTACCCTCAATGGCGGAACAGCAACATATATTACTACGGAACGGGAGGCAGCAGCTGCCTTAGCTTGACATTATTTTCGACAGCGCCAACATCGAGAGCAACATCGTTTGTAGATTTTAAAACTGGGGGATCGGTGGGCGAGTGGGCTAGCGCACACCAGCTCGGAGCACGTTGAGCGAAAGCTCGCGCTGCAGAAAAGAATTATAGAAACACATGAACAACAGTACAAAGTAAATACGAAAAAAGGAAGCTTAATAAGCGTGATCGTTCTCCTTCAGGGGAAAACGTAAATAAGTAAATACCAGGGTATGTATAGCTATAAAAAGTAATAATCTCTTGTTGTAAAGAAAATAATCATTAAAAAAAGTAAAAACAACGAAGAAATACAATGATCTCTGCTCCCCTCAAAAAACGATATGGAGAAAGACAATTAAGGAATAAAATGAAAACACACATAAGAATACAGAGATAGGCAGATATGTAGTATTGGTTAAAATAAAATTAAAAAAAGTATCGGATTTTTAAATTGTTTCCAATTCAATTTCTTATACATTCCATTACGAAAATTCGAAACAAGAACAAGACAACTTCCTTATCGTCAAGAAAACCAAAGACAAGAGGCAAGACGAAGTGGAACAACAATTAATAATTTCATACCATAGAAGGAAAAAAATAAACACGAATAATCATAAATGATTGAAAGATTTTTCCAAGTTTGTTCCAATGCCAATTGGTTCAGCTGCCTCCATGTTTTTCTTTTTAACTGGTTTTAAAAACTAAAGAAGCTTTTGGCCAATTACGGCCCTCATTTTTTATTTTAAATTTGATTAAATCTGTTATACCGTCAGGTGTTGCAGGTAGAGAGAAAGAGTTTATTTCCTTTATCTTTAGCACTCACTTAGAACTTTTAATGGTAATTGTCGTTGGCTTAATGACAGTTAGAGCGCTAGTGCAACTATGGTATTACTTGCTCACCTTACCTCCAAACGGCCTAACTCAGAGCATTCTAAGGCATTGTTAACACGGAGCAGTACACCCCCGATTATATAGGTTCGTTTTATCTGCCGACGATTCCCCCACGAAGACCCCCTGTCCCCGTTGTAGAGCTTTAAATTGAGGGCATTCAGAAGAAATCAAACGCACCATTGTAAGTGCTTAAGCAACTCACTTTATCGTCCACTGCCTTAACTCACGCGTCAAAAACCCACGTATGTACAGACAGATCCTGTGTCAAAAAAGTGTCACCGCAAGCATTGGGATTCCACTATACTTCGCAACAAGAAAATTTAACCTAAGTAACAAGAGTCGTCAACAGCGGCCGATGCTTGTAGGACTTCCAGTAGCTCTTAAATGCATATTGACAAAGCCAGCTCCAACATGGGCATTGTTTCCAAACTCAAAAACGGCACTTTAAAGCATCGACATGTACCTACGACGAAGTGAAAATGAACAAATTGTTTTAAACCTTTTATGTGATTTTCAGTAATGTGTTCATAGGGGACACTTTGTTGAGTTTCATGGATTCCTGGACACAGCAAGGTACCTGCAAATGAGGCGGCAGATGGTGCCGCGACTTGAGCCCATTCCTTATTGCCCAACGTGGAAATACCATACACGAGAGGCGGCGTTACTTCTCCGATAAATCTCCATGCACGAAATGCAACTAAACGACAAATATCCTCCTCTATATCTACGGGATCCAAATCTCACCTATCGCGCGTCACGTTACCTACCCAAGAAAACTGAAGCAATACACCGATTTCGCCTGGGCGTATCCTACACGCAAGAATTCCTGCACCGAACTGTTAAAACGCACAATCTAAACCTTGTTAGAGTGTGATTCTGTGGAAACTATGTCCCATATATCATGTGAATGTACTTTTCACAACACAGAAGGGGATCTTCTAAAGAGCACTGTGTCACACCTAGACGACCGACCATTTACGACGTCCAAACTACTAGGGGCGTGGGACTCTTCACTTTAAGGGGAGAAGGCCGAAAACGCTCGTCTAGGTTTTTTTTCTCCAACTCGTCTATAGTTCTGTTTGTCAGAAGTGTTATATGAGCCAATATTTGTGTTCGCGTACAAGACAGACAGTTCTATAATTCCGCTAAGGGTACATATGCTCCACTGAACTTCGGGCTGGTGGATGAACCTTTCGTACTTTGGACGAACATTTATGCCGTGCAAACATTCAGTGCTTTCAGTTTTTCTGTCATTTTCGATGCAACGACTTTAATGATACCGTACACGCAGGATGCTGCACTCATGGTTAACGTGGATGCTAGCTATATAGACATGTCTTCTCTCCCCTCTCTCTTTCCTCCTACTTTCGTCTCCCCAACCCCTTTCCCAACCTTTCCCAACTCAGAGCACCAACCGAAGCAGACCGCCTTGTTTAAAGGGGGACGGAATCAAAACTTTTACTTTTATTTCTTTGTTGAACGAGAAACTGCGTTGTGTCAACACCTTAGAAACACCAGTCTTCCACCCATAAATCACGAAAATTAATTTTAAAGCGAGTAAAACTATTTTTCATTTACTACCAGGTGGTTTGGAGGTGGATGTAGTTATGACGTTGAATGCCTCCCGCTTCAGCACTGCCAAGAAATCCACAGTGCTTCCGCAACGTGCATTCCACACTATCAAGATCGCCGTTCTTAGCAGACGATAGGTAGGAGCTTGATCTGAGGATGCGGGGACCTCATTCAGGCCAACCATACCACTCCCCCACCCCTTCCCCCCTTCCCCACGAATGCGCTGTGAAAAACGCGCCCAAATATTAGGGAGGTGATCGAACAGTCACTCCTCTAGAGGTACGCTTCAGCTGTGTGGACAACAAACCGAACTTTCTTGTTTGTTTTTGATCAGAGAAATCGAAGATGACGATTCCAAGGCCGCTTCTCGTGCGCCTAAAACACTGATCAGACAGACGGAAGATCTAGTGCCCGGACCGTGCTAGGCGAGGTTAAATTTCTTTGTTATGCTGTGTTAGTAAACACCGGGCTGTGTGGACAACAATCTCGATAAAGCGCCCCCTATAGTTTGATCTCCTGCCCCATACCACCCAGTGAATACCAATTGTATATATATATAGCTTGCATGTGTCGCCATTGCTGGGCACTGAGAATTATTTGTACTTCCCGGTTCCCCTGAGCTCCCACTTCTGCGGTGTGAAACTAACACGGTGAACCAAACGCCCAGGGAACCTAAAATACCGACATGGCCGCGAATGACCTTACGGGCAAGCTGTGCATAAGCCATAGGGCCTACAGTCCTCAGATATTACAACTAGGCGAGATTGTCACGCATTAACGACACCAAGGGGGCAATGTTTGCCACTACAGTACATTTGGCCATGCAGAGGCCCTTGACGTCACGAGCGCGATACGCAGTGCGCTTCTCGCCGGCCGATTTTGAAGCGAGAGGTAGAGAGCTCGCGGCCACGACATTTCGTTTCTGTGCCCCTTTAACCTCTTTGTTTTCCTCGTCCTGTACTTATCTTCTCCGTTTACACCTCGGCTTTGATCGAGCATATGAAACGCGGGTTTTTCTGCCTGCATAAATAAACCTGGCATCGCAGCAAGCCCGAACTCCGCGAGACTGTGACGCAGGTGGTGATGATAAAATACGAAAGTTTGAGCACATGACGACACAAAACTAGAAGCGCCAGAGAACGGGACATGAAAGACGAAACCAACAAGGCGCTACTATATCAACTGACTTTAAATCCGGAAAAACGCAGAAATATGTATACCATGAACATACACTGATGACGCAGTGCACTCAAATTATTTTCGTGTTTGATGTAATGACGGGTCACTGATATATTTTGCTTCGCCAACAAGCCTATACTTCGTCTCACCCTACGATGGACTAAAGGCAAAAGCTACGGACAGCCAGATCCAATCACGAACCACTTAGAAATTGCCTGGTATTTGGCTTCAATGCACGTGTCGGTGCCCGCGTCTAATGGGGATGGGCGGACAGTGGTTCGAATTGAACAGCACTGGGTGACTCACCAATTTTACATCGCAAAGAAAGCCACAACATACAGGCTCTTTGCAGTGTCGAAGCTACAGAAATGATGCAGCACTCTCTGATTTGGAGCATTATTCGTCCACCCCTAATCAATGTTAAGCATGTCATAGTTTAACGTGTAACGTGATTGGACTTAGCGGCCTGTGGCTTTGACCTTTAGTATATCGTAGGATGAGACAAAGTATAGATGGCCCGTTATACAATTTCGACCATGAATCAACCTGAATGCGTACTTTAAAACAGTTCGAAAACATTCACACTCACAAATTCTTACGTCAGCTGCACGAAGCAAACGGGTTGGTTGATGTCCGCCGGCAAGAGTGGCCTCCTTTGAATTTTCACAATAGCCTGTGCGGCGCTAAACGAAAACTCGACGTGGTCGGGATACGTGTAACCTTCTGCACTTGTCTGAAGTTATAAATCTCGCCCGTACAATTTAATTCCGGTTAATATTTTACCTAAAGTTTTCCCTTCATACAGGTGTGCCCGCCCGCGTTTGCGAGGTAAAAGTGTTCAATTTGTACTTTCCTTTGGTTCATCTCAATGTTACCGATAAACCGGGTAAACTTTAATCGCGATTAAAGCATTAGTTGATTAATCGGTTGGTTAATCGATAAAAAGCCCACTACCACATGAAATGCATTATAGGGAATCGGTGTATCCCGTGACGTCAATTTCCCCCGATAAATTTAGTGGGTAAACTGAATTGCTCTCAAGGCCACATGATGAATTTTCCCGCTAAATTTAGCGAGGAAACTGAGTTGACGTATAGACCACGTGCCGTCAGTTTCCTCATGGTGCAGAGGTCACGTGACGTCAGGTGACATCACGTGACACCACTTTTCGGCCAAACTTAGCGGGAAAACTGAATGGGTGTATTGGTCATGTGACGGCAATTTTTCGCTACATTTAGCGGGGGAACTGAATAGGTCTGTATGTCCCGCGACGTCATGTCACGTGACGTCAATTTTCCCGATAAATTTCGCTGAGAAACTGTATTCGTGTATAGGTCTCTTCATATCAATTTTCCCTCTAAATTTAGCGGGAAATGCACAGACTCGCGGACGGACAAAATTTCAATATTTGGGGATAGCGTTAAAAAGCATTTCAAGCTTGAAAAAAAAAACAAAAAAACAGTGACTGGTGCAACAAGAGGCATGCCAACAAGTACGTAGAGTGCTCCGCGTCGGTGATTTATCAGATTCCGACAACGTATGGGCATGTTTACACTGACCAAACCGGCAGATGCCTGAACAAGAGAGCATGAAATGCTCTCTTGCCCTTTCAATTTTCAGCTCCGGCTGCCAGCCAAAGCTGATAAAAGAAAATAAACACTCTACGCGAGCAAGCAAAAAAAAAAAAAGCTTTTAACATTATACTTCGTCTCACCCTACGATGGACTAAAGGCAGAAGCTACGAACTGCCAGATCCAATCACGATCCACTTAGACATTGCGTGGTATTTCGCTTCCATGCACGTATCGGTGCCCGCGTTTCGGATGACTGATCACTGATGGGAATGGGCGGACAGTTCGGCTCGAATAGCAATGAGTGACTAAACAATTTTACATTGCAAAGAAAGCTACGCCGTACTGGCTCTTTGCGGTGTCGAAGCTATAAAAATGACGCAGCGTTTTTGGATTCGGAGCATTATTCGTCCACCCCTAATCAATGTTAGGCGCGCCATAATTTCGCTTAAGACGTGATTGGACCTGGCGTCCCGTGGCTTTGGCCTTTAGTCCATCATAGGATGAGACGAAGTTTTTTTTTTTTTTTTTATAGACGAATAATTAGTCAATTAAAGGGTGGCGATTAATCGGGTTAAAGCTTTAATTGACGCCCAGCCCTAATTTAATGCCTTCTAAACTTTAAAAGTAAAGGTCGCTGCTATGTTTTTCTATTTTTGTTTGGGGGGGGGGGGGGGAGGGGGCGTGGGTAGGGGGGAGGGCACAAACATCGTGATTGGTCCTTTTGAGCTTCGGCACAAGGCTATCGGCCACATCCATGCTCATGAAGCAAGAGGCACGCCAAGAAATACGTGGAGTGTACCACGTCGGGTGTTGATCAGATTCCGACAACGTGAGGGAATGTTTGCATTGGCCAAACGGGCAGATGCCCGAATGAAAGAGCAAGAAATCATCATCCTTGAAGAAAGCGAATACCGTCAGGCCACTTGGCGCTGCACTGCCATAAATGTTGCTGCCAGCCAGAGATAAAAAAAAAGATCCTATAGGGAAGCAAAAATAAAAATAAAACCGCAAGAGAGTTTTTTATATGCTTTTAGCATCATGCTTGCCGGCGAAGAAAAATAAATGAGTGCACCGTCATTACATCTAACACACACACAAAAAAAACAAATATTGAGCACATTGCGTCATCGCTGTGATTAGAATGTGCGTACATATTTCTTTGTTTTTCTGCATTAAACTTCTGTTGATACTGATAGCAGCGCTTTGTTCGTCTCGTCTCGCCTTTCTTGTCCCGTTCTCTGGCTCTTTTATTTTCGTAGCAGTTCAGCAACTAGCCATCCTTTCGTCCGCCCCCTAGCTTCCGCAAGCAATTTTCTCATAGAGGAGTGTCCTCGCAAGCAAATGGTTAAAATTAATCATAATGTGACACCTGAGATTGGGGTGTGAAAAAATTAAGGAACTTTCAAGTCGAAGGAAAAGACAAAAATGAATGTCTCAAAACATTGTGACGTTCTCCATAAGCAAACTCTTGGTGTCATTCAATGTTGTTGCCAGTTGGAAGTTTGTGTTTGTCCGTCCCTTCTCGTTTTCTTCCTCAAGTTTAATTATTCCCTACCAACCCGCTCGTTCTGTCTTTACTTCCTTCTCCATCTGTTGTCTTTTTCTTCGACTTGAAAGTTTAACTTTTTCGCACCACAGTTTCAGGCGCTACGATGTGATTAATTTTGCTCTCCTAATATTTTACAAGTAGCGAGTTAAAAAAGCTACGGGAAAGCCGCCCCAGAACAAACGGAGCGATGCGTAGTCTCTGCTCACGTTTCTGGTGAGAGTAGAATATCCCTTCTTTAACACACAACGTTAAACCTAAATTAAAAGATATAAATGAAGAAAAAAATTCTGTATGAGCCGACGTTCCTTTAAGCCTAATTTTCATCGAGCAAAAAGATTGTGGGTGCATGTAGCAATTGTCAGTAAAAACACTTGTCAGCATAAAAAAACACAGTATCGTCTTTCTAAGTATTCAGTTTTTTTCACTGATATGAAGGCTACAGGCACTCACGATCTATAGCTATGGTCTGATGAATATTAGGCTTAGGTCGATAACGGCACATTGAGAAAAAATTTGTTTTTCTTCGTTCCATCCAGGTAACGTAATGTGCTCAAACTATCGCATTTTATCTCCATTGCTAGCGAAATATTCTCAAGGAGTTTCAGCTTTTTGCGATGCTTATAGTTGCAGCCGAGCTTTGCCAGTGCACTAAACGTGTCGTGAATGTTTCACAGGGCGCCCCCCCTTGAGCGAGCATCGTCTATTGCCGGCTGGGCAGCGTTTTTGTTGGCCACGTGCCGCCACGATCTCAAGCGTCGCCATCCAAGTTTGGAACGCCGATCTCTACCGTCATCTCGTCAGGATGTTTATAGTTGCAGCCGAGCTTTGCCAGTGCACTAAACGTGTCGTGAGTGTTTCACAGGGCGCCCACCCTTGAGCGAGCATCGTCTATTGCCGGCTGGGCAGCGTTTTTGTTGGCCACGTGCCGCCACGATCTCAAGCGTCGCCAACCAAGTTTGGAACGCCGATCTCTACCGTCATCTCGTCAGGATGCTTATAGTTGCAGCCAAGCCTTGCCAGTGCACTAAACGTGTCGTGAATGTTTCACAGGGCGCCCACCCTTGAGCGAGCATCGTCTATTGCCGGCTGGGCAGCGTTTTTGTTGGCCACGTGCCGCCACGATCTCAAGCGTCGCCAACCAAGTTTGGAACGCCGATCTCTACCGTCATCTCGTCAGGATGCTTATAGTTGCAGCCAAGCCTTGCCAGTGCACTAAACGTGTCGTGAATGTTTCACAGGGCGCCCACCCTTGAGCGAGCATCGTCTATTGCCGGCTGGGCAGCGTTTTTGTTGGCCACGTGCCGCCACGATCTCAAGCGTCGCCATCCAAGTTTGGAACGCCGATCTCTACCGTCATCTCGTCAGGATGCTTATAGTTGCAGCCGAGCTTTGCCAGTGCACTAAACGTGTCGTGAGTGTTTCACAGGGCGCCCACCCTTGAGCGAGCATCGTCTATTGCCGGCTGGGCAGCGTTTTTGTTGGCCACGTGCCGCCACGATCTCAAGCGTCGCCAACCAAGTTTGGAACGCCGATCTCTACCGTCATCTCGTCAGGATGCTTATAGTTGCAGCCAAGCCTTGCCAGTGCACTAAACGTGTCGTGAATGTTTCACAGGGCGCCCACCCTTGAGCGAGCATCGTCTATTGCCGGCTGGGCAGCGTTTTTGTTGGCCACGTGCCGCCACGATCTCAAGCATCGCCATCCAAGTTTGGAACGCCGATCTCTACCTTCATCTCGTCAGCTGAGGCCGCGTCACCCCCACGTGACCTTGTCAGAAGGCTACAAAAAGGATCGGCAGGACGGCCGACTCCGGATTTGCAGCCAAGCTTTGCCAGTACACTAAACGTGTCGCGAATCTTTCACAGGTGTGTACACCTGAGTAATTCCTTAGTCACTGCCGTATCTTTTGAGTTATTTTGGCTGCAAATTCCATCTGAGTACATAGACCGACACGCGGGCTTGACGTGGCGGAGCTGCGGTGGCGCTGCGATCGCACCGGAGCCGGGTAGTGTGGGCAGAAAGGCTCACGTTTTGCATGGGCGTCATAACATTTCGGCATGTCGCAAGGATGTGTACCCGTTCATTGCACCGAAAAGCACAGCGAAAGTAGCGGAGTGAACTTCCACAAGTTCCCGGCAGACTCTGAAGAACACAGAAGGCGGATAATATTCGTGGATCGAAAAGAATGGTCGCCTCGCGCGGACGACCGTTTGTGCGGCAAGCACCTTCTTGAAGGCGAGTGTGGCTTCCATTTCAATCTCCGTCCCAAGGCTTGCTTATGTGCAGGGAAACCGTCGTCTGATCGAGACCACCCAGATTCTGTTCCCACGGTGTTCGCGTACAAAGCACCGGCCAAACGCTCGTCGCGGTGGCTCGCTAGCCCGTTTTGCAAAGCGGATGAAGATCGTCGGCAGAACGGACAAAGCGTTACCTTTTGTCCTGCCTTGTGGTCATGAAGGTAAGAAAGATATAATACCTAGACTGAAGGGTGCTGTGTGTGTATTTAATGAATTAATAAATACACTTCAGCAGACCCACAGTCCGCTGATCCCGCCGGCAGCGCAGAAACCGCGGCTCGAAGTAATCGTAGGCCTCGAGAGACTTTTACGCCTGCGCAACGTCGACCTTGAACTGGCTAGGTGAAAAATCTAAATAAACGACGACATGAGCCATCGACGTCGGTGGCAGAAAATTCACATCGGAACTCCAGTAGCTAGGCCTTGTTTACGGCGTACGGATAGTCGAAGGTAAAGCCAAAGGTAAAGCCGTCCACGCAGTTTGTCTCTATATCGCTGCCATTCAGGCTCGGGTAGCGAGCTCAAATGGTCGGGCATAACATACGACGAACGTTGGCAAGAAATACGACGCACAAATAACGCTACAAGCGTCTCCACAACGTCAAGTGCACGTCACACAATGCAATGGCGAAAACACAGAGAGCCTGCATGGCCGCTTCTGCCCACATAGCTTCTGCACATGCGCGGGACTTACCGGTTATCAGCAAAACAGCTCGGCATTTCTGGTTTTGGATTGCTTAGTCATTTCAAACTGCTCGCTGTCCTGACTGTACTTTATTTGCTACTTTTATCAGCACGTGACGATGAGCTAAACCCAGGTTCCAATAACGCTGAAAAAAAAAAATAAACTGCAATAATCCATTGAGAGTTTGATAGCAAGTAGCAATCAAAACCAGACGAAAAACGTATTCAAACTAAACAAGATCAACAAAGGTATTGCAAACCTGGGTACTCGTCTGCCCACCCTGGAAGTCAGAGTTGCTGAAATCGACCAAATAAAGGAAAACCTGGCTAACGTCACCGAAACATTGGTGTTGTGGAGCGGGAATATGCGAGTGCGCATGAGCAACTTTCTGCGTTAAGAAACTCTTTGGATGGCATGAATGGTCAGAGGCGCAGAAACAATATCATTTTTGGCGGTTTGCCGGAACGTGAAAACGAAACTCGGAGTGACACAGAAGAAGTGGTATCTAACTTTATCAAAGAAAACCTTACGCCTAATCCTGGTAAAATAAAAAGAGCACATCGACTGGGGCCAAAAACGTCTAGGTTCTAATCGTCTAATAATTGTCCGGTTTCTCAGCTTCAAAGGCAAAAATAACGTTCTCCAGAACGCTGCCAAATTAAGAAAACGTGTCACCGAGGGTATATGTTTCGGAGGATTTTTCGCCGATACGTTTTGAAAGAAAAAAATTTGCTAGATTTGGCCGCCCGGTTTAGGGATCAGCATATTGTTTACAAACTTTCGTTGGATAGATGGCATGTTGATAATAAAACGTATGTGTATGACTATGCTACTGAAATTGTCGGACCTGTTCAAAAGCCACATGAAGTTGTCCGTGCAGACGACTGACGAAACCGAAATGTACATGAACGTTCTGTTAATCCGACATTGTCCTTTTTTGTTGTAATTTTTCGTAGTGTACTTTCAAAGCAAGATCAATTTGAATAGATTGCCGCCTCTTGCAAACCTGACATAGTCATTGGAACTGAAACTTGGTTGCTCACGCATAGCAACAAAGAGTTAACACTGAACAAATCATATAACGTATATCGTAAAGACCGCCCAAACGCAAGGGACGGTGGTGTACTCATTGCAGTTGAAGTCAATTTAAAATGTACGTTAATAACTTCACACATTTCTTGAAACGTCATGGATACGTTTGCAGCTGGGTGTTCCTAAAGTTTTATTCGGTGCTTGTTATCGTCCGCCAAGCACAAACCTCACTGAATTTAATTATGTTATGTATAGTTGTCTGGGGCATTTACAAAAGCTTACCCAAACCACGACGTAATTAATGTTAGCAGGCGACTTCACCTTTCCAGGTATAGACTGGGCGACGCTTGGTCCCTCATTTCAGTGTGCAAATCCGGCTGACTGCAATGACTTTCTTGCCTTGTCTAGCTGCTTCGGGCTGCAGTAACTAGTAACCAGCCCTGTCCGAGGCAACGCGTTTTTTTTTTACCTATTTTTGTAAACAGCCCTGACCAACAGCACAATAAACGTTCTTGATTTCATCAGTGATTATGTTGAAACTACTTTTACTTCCGGAAACCGAGCAAACAATCGCAAGCCAATATATAACCACGGTCGGGAAAATATGGAAGCTATGAATGTCTCGCTAAATGTATCATTAGAAGACTTTTTGGCTCATTATCAAGATCGCTTTGTCGAAGAAAATTGGACTCTGTTTAAACACGCAATTCAGAATTTGGTGTCAACCAAAATTCCTAAAATCAATATCGCATCCGACTATCTCTCACCCTGGTTCACAAGTAGACTAAAACGTATGTTGATCAAAAAGAAGACGTTGTTTCAGAAAGTAAAAGGAACTAACAGAAACGATGATTGGTGCACACATAATCTTTGGTCAAAAATATAAAAAAGTAAGTTATAAAAGCAAAAACCAATTTTTCTGAGACAGCCTGCCACATGTGTTAAGAACCGACCCTCGTAGGCTCTGAAAAACCTTAAATCCCGTGAAATTCGAAATAATTCGGTGTTCACAATCCAAGAGGGTGATTGCCTGTCCGATATCGGTGCGGGAAATATGTTGAATAATTTTTCTCGACTGTATTCACTCACAAATCATTCCCGCTTCCTTTGCCAACGGAGTTTCAATTGCACCCATGTTTCCCATTTCATTCAGAATTAACGTTATCGCCAACTTATTGATAACTCCCGTCTCACTGCGCCGTCGGCGATGATTTATCTTGAAATGCACTAAAAATGTTAAAGCAGTCGGCCTGTTTTTTTATCTCTGCTTTTTCAGCAAAGTCTTGACACAGGCACTGTTCCAAATGACATGGTGCTTTGCTATCGTCAAACCAATTTTTCATATCTGGCAAAAAGCTCGACCCCTCCAACTCATCGGCCTATCTCCCTCACAAGAGTTCCGTGCAAGGTAATGGAACAACATTGTAAAACCCGAGACGTAGGACAAGAAAAAAAAAAGAAGAAATGGAGCACTTCATTTTTACAGTTATCATATCCCATCTTGACGGCAATGACTTCCTTTTTTCGAATCAGCCCGGCTTCAGACAAAACTATTAATGTAAAACTCAACTATTTGAGTTCATCGTAGATTTGGCCTTTAACACTCAAGCTATAGCAGCCAGATTGATGTTATCTGCATCGACTTTGCAAAGGCATTTAATACAGTTCCGCATGGTCGCCTACTTTTAAAATTGTCCCCCTTCAAATAGACCCATCTATCGTACAATCGATGGCAGCATTTTACAGATTGTTTGCAGACGATTGTCTCATATATATAAAAATAACAAGTACAGATGATGATCGCACTCTACAAACTGACCTTGACAGAAATAGTAATTGGCGCTTAAAATAGAAGCTTAACATTAACTAGAAAAAATGCCGGCTGATGAGAGTTACCAATATACCTATTGTGATATTGACCCTGTACAGCCTCCTCTCTCTCGAGCTAGAAGTTGCCACGTCGTATAAATATCTAGGTGTCCATTTCGCTTCCAGCTTAACTTGGAACGATCACATTGATCACGTCCATCCTGTTCAACGCATCCCGAAAACTCGGTTTTCTAAGACACACTGCGCCAGGCACCACAAGAAACACGCCTGCTTGCCTATAAAACAAAAATTCTACCAAAATTAAAAATATGCAAGTGTAGTCTGCAACCCGCATCGAAATTACCTTCTCAAAAATGCTGAAGCCTTACAAAATAAAGCCGCTCACTTTATTTCTTGAAAATACGCTTATCAAACCAGTGCCACGAGTTTAAAACAAAATCTATGTCTGTCTTCTTTGGAGATAAGAAGGCAAATTTTACCCTTCTGCTTTTTCATTGCATTTATTACCGTGACTCTACCTTCCGACAAACATTCTGTACACTCTTAGAAAAAAGCAAGTAAAAAGCTAGTAACTGCAGCAGTTACTACCCCTTTCTGACCGTTACTACATTTCACTAACTATTTACTACCTCAAACGGGCGATAGGTAGTAAAAAGTTAGCAAATGCAGCCGTTACTACCCTTTTCTGACCGTTACTACCTTTTTACTAGCTATTTACTACCGCAAAGGCGCGGAGAAAATGGCGGCGCTTGCTTCATACCCGATTGCCAGCGTTAGCGACGTACTTGTTGTTTCCGATCGCAGGGGGAGGTATCCACACGCAATGGTTGCGTCAAATATTGTTTGAGGGGGCATGTTTAAGGGTTGGAGCTGACTTTATAACGATCGCAGCCTCCGTACCAGCCCGACGTGAAAGCCAGCGCTGCAGCGAGCGCAGCAGCCATTGTTGTTGCAATGGCCATGCGGCTTACTTACCTTCCTTCTCGTTTGCATTCGTTTGTGAGCGTTTATATTTTCATTTTGGTTTTAACTGGGATGAAAATAGCCACGTAGCACATACTAAAAACATTTCTGAAAAGAAATAAAAAAGTTCATTCCGTTTTATTATATTTTTTATTTCTGTATTTTTTAAAACTAATGTTTTTCTTTCACAAGAGACGCTTGGCAACATTGTACGACAAGCATGTTGGGGACAGTCGGAGTTCACAAGACGCAAATTTCTCCGATGTCAACCTGCCGTTTTTGCCTTGTGTCTTGTGCAGTTCTCGTGTTCCCGTGTTGGAGTGCATAATTAACGTTCGTGCGCTCGACGGGGCGAGTGTCTGCGTGAACCTGGACTGCTCTGAGGATAGTTCTAACGAGCCGGTACCGCTGTCACTGGATTGGGTTTCGTCGTCCAAGAAGCTTTTCTCTGCCTCCTCCTACTTGACACTGAGAACTTCTTCACTGTTTGTGTGTTCTCGGTGGTTGAATGATTCTGATTGAGCTGTCTTCGGTCGTGACAGTGCACTGTCACAACCATTGATGTGCGTCTTAAATTGTGTATGTAGCTTTAGGACTAATGGAAAAAAAAACTGTTTTGGCATTCTACGAGTCTTTCTGAATTGGCTTATATTTTCCCCAAAAACGCGAGCAGTCGTCAGTGTACTAGAAACATTAAGATGCGAGCTGCACGCGGTATTAATTTTGTACGCATTTTTGTAGTGCAGCACGCGAAAGGAATGCAGCTGCGGTCGTACTCCCCGTCAATTACAGCCTTCGTTCGCCGCGGGAGACGGCAAGAAAGCACTCTCTCGCCGACGGCGACCACGTTCGTTTTAAAAGCTCAACCGCATGTAATCGATTTAGCGAGCGACGAGACTATCGACGGAGACAGCGACGAGCGACGGCGATTTCTCACGGTCACCCGTCGCGTCGCTCGGTTTTGTTAATTTCTAGGAAATGTCGCTCATTGCCTTGGCCGCTTGTTCCCGTCGCTTTCATGCGGTTTGCCTCGTCGCGCAACTGACCTAGGGACTGCGAAGAACTGACGTGCTGATACACGATGACAAGTTTGCGCACTCGAATGGTAAGTATAAAAGACTCAAAGACGGTCGAGAATGTTAGCAGGGAGGAAGTGGCCTGGAGAAAGAAGAAGACGCCGTTTCGAACGGCTGCGTTTCATGTTCTCCGCCCAAGAAAACCAATCGGCCTCCGGCCGAGGTACAACGTCTACTGCTGCTGCTGCTACCGTTTCCCGATGGATGACTACCGAGTGCTGATGCCACGTCTACCTACTTCTGGTAACTTCGTTCTTAATTCAGTATAGATCTCGCTGCTCGACCTGCTCGACTACCGAGCTCCGGACTTTCGAGATGCCCTCAGTGGCATAATTGACCGAAAGGACATCATCGCCATGGGACAATACCAAATGTCGCATGTCTGGATGGTCGTATGTGCGACTTCTCTCGCGAAAAGCAAGCTCGTCGCCTGCGAAGAGCTAAAGGTGAAAGGACGCAAATGCCTCGTCGTAGATCCAGAATCAAAAGAAGTGAAGCTCAGGCTTCTGTGGCTACCCCACACATGGAAAACCGGAGAGTTGCCGAAGCACTGGAACCTTCGGTACCGTGCGGTCTATCGTACGAGAGAAGTGGAAATGCGAAGGAATGGAAGATATGGATACACTCAACAGAGAGGTGCAACTGACACTTCGAGACGACGTAACCGTGAGCAAGATTCCTCACCTACTGACTATTATGGGTGTCAGAGCTTGGTACTGATCCCCGGCCGACCTCTTTGTGTCCTTTGTGCCTGCGATGTAACCGCGTGGGCCACATCCGCCGCCACTGCCGGACTCCGAGGTGCACGAAGTGCCAAAGGTATGGGCACAGCCTTGCTGACTGCGTCCTCACCTACGCCGACAGGCTTAGGATCGGAACAGCAGACGACTCAACCACTGAACACCTGATGGATGCAAGCGAGGTTGTTGAACCGAGTGGGGACATCCCCATGATGACTGAGCCTCCAGGTTCAACATCTCAGCCACCCCCCACCGAACCCACTCCCCCAGAAGTAGCCCTTCCCTCTCCTGATGCGAGTGCAGATCAACCCGCCAGCCCCCCAACCATCCAAGAAAGAACGACAACTTCCCATACGACAGAATACGGACAGACTTCTACAGATGATCAGAAAAACACAGCAACCATCGAGGTGGGGAGAAAGGTAACTCAACGCAAGGAATCAACGATGCGGATGACCCCATTCTGGCAATTGAGGCACTTACCAATGCGACATTGAGCGACGGCACCATAACTAGATCAAAACTGTCCGACAGAAGACAGGCTGGAACACGGCCCAAGCCGTATTTGAAGCCATCTTCTGGCCCTAAACTTGTCGAAGACAAGCCACTGAGCGATAATGCTCAACCATAAGCGACCGCATGTCTAGCGCCCCTCAGCTCCGTGTAGCTACCTTAAACGTGAGAGGTCTTAAATCTAAGCGAAAGCAGTGCCAGCTCCTTCAGCTTATAGCCCTACAGCAAGTAGATGTATTGGCAGTACAAGAAACAAAATTGTCCGGCGAGGAAGAAACCGAAATCGCGTTGAAACCTTTTCTAAATAATTTCGATGTGTGTGTCACCCATGCAACGGGCACATCGGCCGGTTGTTTTTTGTTACTGAAAAGGAGAACGGGTCTAACTGCTAATGCTCTCACCACCGATCGAGAGGGGCGCTTCATTGTATGCGATTCTTACTTATGGCATTGACGAATGGCGCATAATGTGTGTGTATGCTCCCAACGCTGTGAATGCACGTAACGACTTCTTTTTACTTATAGAGCCATATATTAGAACCGATAGAAAATTACTTCTACTGGGAGATTTCAACTGTGTGTTAAATATGAAAGATCGTTCTCAATTTACGGCCAGATTTGACTCAAGTGCAGCTTTACTGCAGTCCTTCATTACCGAAAACAACTTAGCGGACATTGGAGAACACAAAGGAAGTAGAGTACATTACACATTTCCAACGCTCATCTCACGCTCGACTGGATCGAATATACGTATCTGGAGAACTCTACAAGGCTATTTCAGATTACACGGTTAAACCTGTATTTTTCTCAGACCACTGTCTTGTGTCAATTACCATTGGCGAAAAGAAAATGCATTTATTGCGTCCTGAATGGAGCCTATGGAAACTGAACAAAACCTTCTAGCTGACGAAAATTTTCCGATCGTATCCCCGAAATTCTTTTACACGTACAGCAGATACCCTCACTACACGTATTTTGCAAATGGGACATGTTCAAACAAGAGGTTAAAAATGGGCAATCGAACGCGCGAGCACTATCACATTCGAAAAAAGGCGAGAAATGAAGAATCTCTTGAATACGCTATCAACACTTTGCGAACTTGAAAGTAACAATCCTGGTGAATACACAGAAGAATAAACATGACTAAAACACAACTCCAGCGATACGATGCCGACAAAATAGTAGGGTGCAGTGATTCGATCGCGCTCACAAAAATTTCTACTTGGAGAGACGCCCCGGCCGGATATCCTTGGAAGATGAGCGAAGGTATGCTTTAACAGAGGAAATTGTTCAAATCGAACATAATGGTATTACCCGAGAATAGATACACCAAAATATTTTCAGAGGCCTT